>JALGBA010002111.1:0-17778 GCA_023970755.1 Azemiops feae
GTCCAACAAATGCAAGTACAACCAGAGGCCAACGTCTCAGGGGGAGAGTCGCGACGGAAAAAATAGGTTTTTCGGCTCCCACAACCTGGGGGAACATGGAATATATGTATACTTTTCGAATTTGAGGTCAGGTTCTTTTGACTTTTCATTTGATTTTCATGCTTTATTGGCTTTTTGCCAACAAATGCAAGATACAACTCAGGGCTAACTTCTCAGGGGAGGTTTCGCAGATGGAAAACATATGTTTTTCGGATTCCTACACTGGGGGGGGAACATGAATATGTATACTTTTTCGAATTGAGGCAGGTTCACATTTGACTTTTCATGCTTTTTGATTTCATTCTTTATTGGCTTTTTGCCAAACGAATGCAAATACAACCAGGGCTAAACTTTAGGGGGTCTGTCAACTAAACAATGTTTTTTCGGATTTCCCCAACCTGGGGGACCATGAATATATTTGGTATACTTTTCGAATTTGAGGTCAGGTTCACATTTTGACTTTCATGCTTATGGATTTTCATGCTTTTTGGATGGATTTTTGCAACAATGCAAGATACAACCAGGGCTACCGTCTCAGGGAGGTCGCAAGACGGAAAAACATGTTTTTTCGGCTTCCCCAACCTGGGGGGGACATGAATATATTTACTTTTGATTTGAGGTCAGGTTCACATTTTGACTTTTCATGCTTATTGGATTTCATGCTTTATTGGATTTTTGCCAACAAATGCAAGATACAACAGGCTAACTTTCTCAGGGGGTCGTAGGTCGCAGACGAAAACAATGGTTTTTTTCGCGTCCCCAACCTGGGGGGAACATGAATATATGTATACTTTTCGAATTTGAGGTCAGGTTCACATTTGACTTTTCATGCTTTATTGGCTTTTTTGCCAACAAATGCAAGATACAACCAGGGCTAATTCTCAGGAGGAGGTCGCAGACGAAAACATATTTTTTTTCGATTTCCCAACCTGGGGGGAACATGAATATATGTATACTTTTTCGAATTTGAGGTCAGGTTCACATTTTGACTTTTCATGCTTTATTGGATTTCATTTTCATGACTTTATTGGATTTTTGCCACATGCAAGATACAAAACCAGGCTACCTTATCGGAGGTCGCAGACGGAAAACCATATGTTTTTTTCGGCTTCCCAACCTGGGGGAACATGTTATGTATACTTTGCGATTTGAGTCAGGTTCACTTTTGACTTTTCATCTTTATGGATTTTCAGGCTTTTGGCTTTTTTGCCAACAAATGCAAGCTGACAACCAGGGATAACTCTCATTGGGGCGGTCGGCAGACGGCAACAATGTTTTTTTCGGATTTCCCAACCTGGGGGGGAACATGAAATATATGTATACTTTTCGGATTTGAGGTCAGGTTCACATTTGGACTTTTCATGCTTTATTGGATTTTCATGCTTTATTGCTTTTGCCAACAAATGCAAGATACACCATGCTAACTTCTCAGGGGAGTCGCAGACGGAGAACATATGGTTTTTCGATTCCCAACCTGTGGGAACTGAATATATGTATACTTTTCGAATTTGGGTCAGGTTCACATTTTGACTTTTCATGCTTTATGGATTTTCATGCTTATTGGATTTTTGCCAAAAAATGCAAGATACAACCAGGGCTAACTTCTCAGGGGAGGCGCACGGAAAACATATGGTTTGTCGGATTCCCCAACCCTGGGGGGAACGAGGATATATGTATACTTTTCGAATTTGAGGTCAGGTTCACATTTGTTGGACTTTTCATGCTTTATCTGATTTTCTTCGTTTCGTGGATTTTTGCAACAAATGCAAGATACAACCAGGCGCTAACTTCTCAGGGGGAGGTACCGCAGATGGAAAACATATGTTTTTTCGGCTTCCCCAACCTGGGGGGAACATGAATATATGTATACTTTTGAATTGAGGTCAGGTTCACAGGTTCACTTTTCGACTGGATTTCTCATGCTTTATGGCTTTATGGATTTTGCCAACAAATGCAAGATCCAAACCCGGGCTAACTTCTCAGGGGGACGGTAGCAGACGGAAACATATGGTTTACGGATTCCCCAACCTGGGGGGGAACATGGGACTATATGTATACTTTTCGGATTTGAGGTTCAGGAAGTTCACATTTGGACTTTGCATGCTTTAGTGGATTTCATGAATTTATTGCATTGTTGCAACCAATGCAAGATACAAACCAAGGATACCTTCTCAGCGGGGAGGTCGCAGCGGGAAAAACATATGGTTTCGGCTTCCACAACCTCGGGGGAACATGAATTATATGTATACTCTTTCGAATTGAGGTCAGGTCCACATTTTGACTTTTCATGCTTTATTGGATTTCAGCTTTATTGGATTTTTGACCAACAAATGCAAGATACAACCAGGGCTACTTTCAGGGGGAGGTCGCAGGACGGGGAAAAAACATAGGTTTACGGGGATTCCCAACCTGGGGGGAAAACCATGACTATATGTCATACTTTTCGAATTTTGGGTCAAGGTTCCACATTTTGAATTTTCATGCGTTATTGGATTTTTTGCCAAACAAATCCAAGATACAAACAGGGCAAAACTTTTAGGGGGAGGGTCGCAGATAGAAAAACATGTGGTTTTTCAGATTCCCAACTGGGGTACATGAATATCTGTAACTTTCGATTTGAGGTCAGGTTACTAATTTGGACTTTTTCAATCTTTAATGGGATTTGTTTTTGCAACAATGGCAAGGTACAACCAGGGCTAAATTCTAAGGAGGAGGTCGCAGATAGAAACACATATGGTTTTTCGGATTCCCCAACCTGGGGGGGGGAACATGAATATATGTAGTAATTTTCGAATTTGAGGGAGGTTCAAATTTGGGACTTTTCATGCTTTACGGATTTTCATGCTGTATTGGATTTTTGCCAACAAATGCAGAGACACCAGGGCTACTTTTCAGGGGGGGTCGCAGGCGACGAACAACATATGGTTTTACGGATTCCCTCAACCGGGGGAAACATGACTATATGTATACTTTTCGGAATTTGAGGTCAAGGTTCACATGTTGACTTTTCATCTTTATTGGATTTGTGCCAACAAATGCAAGGTAACAACCAGGGCAACTTTACGGAGGAGGAGGTCGCAGCTAGAAAAACATATGGTTTTTCTGATTCCCCAACCTGGGCGGGACATGAATATATGTATACGTGTAGAATTTGAGGTGAGGTTAACATTTGAACGTTTCATGCTTTTATTGGGTTTCATGCTTTATGGTGATTTTTGCCAAACAAATGCAAGATACAACCAGGGCTAACTTTTTAGGGCGAGGTTCGCAGACTGAAAACATATGGTGTTACGGATTCCCCAACCGGGGGGGAACATGACCGATATGTCTACTTTTCGGCATTTGAGGTTCAGGTTTCACATTTTGACTTTTCCATGCTTTATTGGATTTTCATGCTTGAATGGAGGTTTGCCAACAACAGCAAGATACAACCAGGCTAACTTTTAGGGGCCCGGGTCGAAGACGGAAAACATATGGTTTTGGATTCCCCAAACCTGGGGGAACATGATTTATATGTATACTTTTCGAATTGGGTAGGTTCAACATTTTGTCCTTTTCATGCTTATTGGATCAGGATTTATTGGATTTGCCACAAATCGCAAGTGAACAACACAGGGCTAACTTTTCAGGGGGAGGTCGCAGACGGAAAAACATAGGTTTTACGGGATTCCCAACCTGGGGGGAAAAAACATGACTATAGTATACTTTGCGAATTTGAGTCAGGTTTAAAATTTTGGGACTTCATCTTTATGGGATTTTTGCAAACAAATGCAAGGTACAACCCGGGTAAACTTTTAAGGAGATGGGTCGCAGATAGAAAAACATATGGTGTTTCGGATTCCCACTGGGGAAACATGAATATATGATACTTTTCGAATTGAGGTCAGGTCGTTCACACTTCGACTTTCTAATGAGTTATTGGAGTTTCATCGCTGATGGATTTTGCCAAACAAAGCATTTTTGGATACAACAAGGGCGTAACTTCTCAGGGGGAGGTCGCAGACGGAAACATATTGGTTTTACGGAATTCCCCAACCTGGGGGGGAACATGACTATATGTATACTTTTCGAAGTTGAGGTCAGGTTACAGTTTGACTGTGGTGCATTGCTTTAGTGGATTTTTCTGCTTTATTGCATTTTTTGCAAAAAAATGCAAGATACAACCAAGGGTACCTTCAGGGGGAGGTTCGCAGACGGAAAACATATGGTTTTCGGCTTACCCAACCTAGGGGGACAGGAATATATGTATACTTTCGAATTTGAGGTAGGTTACATTTGACTTTTCATCTTTATTGGATTCTTGCCACAAATGAAAGGGTAACAACCCAGGGCTAAAATTCTAAGCGAGGAGGTCGCCAGATAGGAAAAACAGAGGTCTTCGGATTCCCCAATCTGTGGGGAAACATGGAAATATGCATACTTTCGAAGTTGAGGTCATGTTCCCATTTCGACTTCTCATGCTTTATTGGAATTTTCATGGCTTTATTGGATTTTGCCAACAAATGCAAGATAACAAACCCGGGCTAACTTCTCTCAGGGGGGAGGTCGCCGCGGAAAACCTATGGTTTACGGATTCCCCAACCTGGGAGGGAACATGACTATCTATATGTATACTTTTTAGAATTTGAGGTCAGGTCCATTTTGACTTTTCATTCTTTATTAGATTTTTGCCAACAAATGCACGGGTACAACCAGGGCTAACTTCTAAGGAGGAGGGTCGGCAGATAGAAAAAATAGGTTTTTCGATTCCACCAATCTGTGGGGAACATGGAAGATATGCCCCCCAACAAACTTCGAATTTGAGGTCAGGTTAACATTTCGAATTATCATGCCTTTATTGGATTTTCATGCTTTATTGGATTTGCCACAAAGCACGATTACAACCGTGCTAACTTATCATTTCTTGGGGGATGGTAGCAGACCGGAAAAACATATGGTTTTTTCGGCGTCCCAAACCTAGGGGGAACATGAAATATATGTCTACTTTTGGAATTTGCGGTCAGGTTCACATTTTGACTTTATCATTTATTGGATTTTTGCCAACAATGCAAGTACAAACAGGGTAAATTATAATGGAGGAATTGGTCGCAGATAGAAAAATATGGTTTGGCGGATTCCCAACCTGGGCGGGAACATGAATCATGTATACTTTTCTAATTTGAGGTCAGGTTCACATTTGATTTTCAGCTTTATTGGCTTTTCTGCTTATTGGATTTTTGCCAACAAAATGCAAGATACAAACCAGGGGGCAACTTTTCAGGGGGGAGGTTCGCAGACGGAAAATATGGTTTTACGGATCCCCAACTGGGGGGAAACATGAATATATGTATACTTTGGAATTTTGACGGTCAGGTTAAATTTTGAATTTCATATTTATTGGATTTCATGCTTTATTGGATTTTTGCCAACAACTGCAAGATACAAACCGGGCTAAACTTCTTCGGGGGGGTCGCAGACGGAAAAATATGGTTTTTCGGATTCCCCAACCTAGGGGGAAACATGAATATATTGTATAATTTTGGAAATTTGAGGTCAGGTTCACATTTGACTTTTCATCTTTATTGGTATTTTGCAACAAATGCAAGTACAAACAGGGCTAACTTTCTAGGAGGAGGTCGCAGATAGGAAAACATATGGTTTTTTCGGATTCCCAACCTGGTTTCGGGAACATGAATAAGGGATACTTATCGAATTTGAGGTCAGGTTCAACGTTTGACTTTCTGCTTATTGGATTTTCAGCTTATGGAATTTGGCCAAACAAATGCAAGATACAACCAGGGCTAACTTTCAGGGGGAGGTCGCAAGACGGAAACATAGGTTTACGGATCCCCAAACCTGGGGTGAACATGACTATATGTATACTTTCGGAATTTGAGGTCAGGTTCACATTTTGACCTTTTCATCTTATGGATTTTTGCCAACAAATGCAAGGTACAACCAGGGCTACTTCTAAGGAGAGGTCGCAGAAGATAGAAAAAAATATTGGTTTTTCGGATTCACAAATCTGTGTGGGGAAACATGAAATATATGCATACTTCGAAATTGAGGTCAGGTTCACATTTCGACTTCTCATGCTTTATGGATTTTCATGCTTATTGGATTTTTGCCAACAAATGCAAGATACAACCCGGGCTAAACTTCTCAGGGGGGGGGCGAAGACGGGAAAACATATGGTTTTTTTTCGGCGTTCCCCAACTAGGGGGAAAATGGGAATATAGTATACTTTTTGGAATTGAGAGTCCAGGTTCACATTTTGACTTTTAATCTATTGGATTTTTGCCAAACAAATGCAAGGTTAAAAACAGGGAAACTTCTAAGGAGGAGGTGTTGGCAGATAGAAAAACATGATGGTTTTCGGATTCCCAACCTGGGGGGAACATGAATATATGCAGTACTTTCGAAATTTGAGGTCAGGTTCACATTTGATACTTCTCATGCTTTATTGGATTTTCATGCTTATTGGATCTGTTTGCCAAAAAAGGCAAGATTAAAAAAGGTGTAACTTCTCAGGGGGAGGTCGCAGACGGAAAAAAAACATAGTATGGTTTTTACGGATTCCCAACCTGAGGGGAAATGACTATATGATACTTTTTCGACTTGAGTAAGGTGTCAATTTTGGACTTTTATAGGCGTATATTGGCATTTCATGCTTTTTGGATTTTTGCCAACAAATGCAAGATACAACCTACTTAACTTCTCAGGGGGAGGTCGCAGACGGAAAACATATGTTTTTTCGGCTTCCCCAACCTGGGGGAAACATTGAATATATGTATAGTTTTCGAAATTTGAGGTCAGTTTCACATTTTGACTTTTCATGCTTTTATTGATTTTCATGCTTTATTGGATTTTTGCCAACCAAGGAATGCAAATCAACCAGGGCTAACTTCTCAGAGGGAGGTCGCAGAACGGAAAACATATGGTTTTTTTTTGCCAACAAAGTTTTTACTTTTCAAGAACAATTTTTGCCACATGGATACAACCAAACTTCTCAGGGGAGTTCGCAGACAGGAAAACATATGGTGTTTTTTGGCTTCCCCAACCTGCGTGAAACCTGAATATACGTATAATTTTCGAATTTGAGTCAGGTTCCATTTTTTTGGACTTTTTCATGGATTTTCATGCTATTGGATTTTTGCCAACAAATGCAAGATACACCAGGGCTAACTTACTTCTAAGGGGGAGGTCGCAGACGGAAAACATATGGTTTTTTCGCCTTCCCCAACCTGGGGGGAAAACGTGAATATATGTATACTTTTCGAATTTGAGGTCAGGTTCACATTTTGACATGCTTTCATGCTTTCATGCTTTATTGGATTTTGCCAACAATGCAAGATACAACCAGATCTAACTTTCAGGGGAGTCGCACGGAAAAGATATGGTTTTGGATTCCCCAACCTTGGGGGGAAACATGAATATATGTATACTTTTCGAATTTTGAGGCAGTTTGTCATTTTTGATTTTCATGCTTTATTGATTTTTGCCAACAAAGTGCAACAAATTTGCAAAGATACAACTTCGCAGGGGCTAACTTCTCAGGGGGAGGTCGAATACGGTTTTTTATGGTTTTTCACTCTGGGGGAAAAACCTAGGGGGGACAATATATGTTTACTTTTCGAATTTGAGGTCAGGTTCACATTTTGACTTCTCATGCTTTATTGGATTTTCATGCTTTATTGGATTTTTGCCAACAAATGCAAGATAGAACCAGGGCTAACTTCTGAGGGGGAGGTCGCAGACGGAAAACATATGGTATTTCGGATTCCCCAACCTGGGTGGAACATGAATATATGTCTACTTTTCGAATTTGAGGTCAGGTTCACATTTTGACTTTTCATGCTTTATTGGATTTTTCTGCTTTAATTGGATTTTTGCCAACAAATGCAAGATACAACCAGGGGCTAAACTTCTCATAGATAGTTCGCAGACGGAAACATATGGGTTTTTCCGCCTTCCCCAACCTGGGGGGAACATGAATATATGTATACTTTTCGAATTTTGAGGTTCAGGTTCACATTTTGACTTTTTCATGCTTTTTGGATTTTCATGCTTTATTGGATTTTTGCCAACAGAATGCAAGATACAACCAGGGAGAACTTCTCAGGGAGGTCGCAGACGGAAAACATGGTTTTTCGGCTTCCCCAACCTGGGGGGAACATGATATATGCATACTTTTCGAATTTGAGGTCAGGTTCACATTTGGACTTTTCATGCTTTATTCGATTTTCATGCTTTATTGATTTTTTGCCAACAAATGCAAGAAAAAACCCGGGTAACTTCTCAGGGGGAGGTCGCAACGGAAAACTGGTTTTTTTCGATTCCCCAACCTGGGGGAACCATGATATATGTACATTTTTGAGTTTGAGGTCAGGTTCACATTTTGACTTTTCAGTTATTCGATTTTCATGCTTTTTATTGGATTTTTGCCAACAAATGCAAGATACAACCAGGGCTAACTTCTCAGGGGGAGCTCGCAGACTGAAAACATATGGTCTTTCGGCTTACCCAACCTGGGGGGAACATGAATATATGTATACTTTTCGAATTTGAGGTCAGGTTCACATTTTGACTTTTCATGCTTTATTGGATTTTCATGCTTTATTGGATTTTTGCCGACAAATGCAAGATACAACCAGGGCTAACATCTCAGGAGGAGGTCGCAGACGGAAAACATATGGTTTTTCGGGTTCCCCAACCTGGGGGGAACATGAATATACGTATACTTTTCGAATTTGAGGTCAGGTTCACATTTTGACTTTTCATGCTTCCTTGGATTTTTGCCAAGAAATGCAAGATACAACCAGGGCTAACTTGTCAGGGGGAGGTCGCAGACTGAAAACATATGGTTTTTCGGCTTCCCCAACCTGGGGGGAACATGAATATATGTATACTTTTCGAATTTGAGGACAGGTTCACATTTTGACTTTTCATGCTTTATTGGATTTTCATGCTTTATTGGATTTTTGCCAACAAATGCAAGATACAACCAGGGCTAACTTCTCAGGGGGCGGTCGCAGATGGAAAACATATGGTTTTTCGGATTCCCCAACCTGGGGGGAACATGAATATATGTATACTTTTCGAATTTGAGGTCAGGTTCACATTTTGACTTTTCATGCTTTATTGGATTTTTGCCAACAAATGCAAGGTACAACCAGGGATAATTTCTAAGGAGGAGGTCTCAGATGGAAAACATATGGTATTTCGGATTCCCCAACCTGGCTGGGGGGAACATGAATATATGTATACTTTTCGAATTTGACGTAGGTTCACATTTGGGTCTTCATGCTTTATTGGATTTTAGGCTTATTGGATTTTTGCCAACAAATGCAAGATACAACCAGGGCTAACTTTCAGGGGGAGGTCGCAGACGGAAAATATATGGTTTGCGATTCTCAACCTGGGGGGAAACGAATAGAGGCTAATTTTCGCATTTGAGGTCAGGAGTTCACATTTGACTTAAGCATGCTTTATTGGATTTTTCATGCTTATTGGATTTTTGTCCAACAAATGCAAGTACAACCAGAGGCCAACGTCTCAGGGGGAGAGTCGCGACGGAAAAAATAGGTTTTTCGGCTCCCACAACCTGGGGGAACATGGAATATATGTATACTTTTCGAATTTGAGGTCAGGTTCTTTTGACTTTTCATTTGATTTTCATGCTTTATTGGCTTTTTGCCAACAAATGCAAGATACAACTCAGGGCTAACTTCTCAGGGGAGGTTTCGCAGATGGAAAACATATGTTTTTCGGATTCCTACACTGGGGGGGGAACATGAATATGTATACTTTTTCGAATTGAGGCAGGTTCACATTTGACTTTTCATGCTTTTTGATTTCATTCTTTATTGGCTTTTTGCCAAACGAATGCAAATACAACCAGGGCTAAACTTTAGGGGGTCTGTCAACTAAACAATGTTTTTTCGGATTTCCCCAACCTGGGGGACCATGAATATATTTGGTATACTTTTCGAATTTGAGGTCAGGTTCACATTTTGACTTTCATGCTTATGGATTTTCATGCTTTTTGGATGGATTTTTGCAACAATGCAAGATACAACCAGGGCTACCGTCTCAGGGAGGTCGCAAGACGGAAAAACATGTTTTTTCGGCTTCCCCAACCTGGGGGGGACATGAATATATTTACTTTTGATTTGAGGTCAGGTTCACATTTTGACTTTTCATGCTTATTGGATTTCATGCTTTATTGGATTTTTGCCAACAAATGCAAGATACAACAGGCTAACTTTCTCAGGGGGTCGTAGGTCGCAGACGAAAACAATGGTTTTTTTCGCGTCCCCAACCTGGGGGGAACATGAATATATGTATACTTTTCGAATTTGAGGTCAGGTTCACATTTGACTTTTCATGCTTTATTGGCTTTTTTGCCAACAAATGCAAGATACAACCAGGGCTAATTCTCAGGAGGAGGTCGCAGACGAAAACATATTTTTTTTCGATTTCCCAACCTGGGGGGAACATGAATATATGTATACTTTTTCGAATTTGAGGTCAGGTTCACATTTTGACTTTTCATGCTTTATTGGATTTCATTTTCATGACTTTATTGGATTTTTGCCACATGCAAGATACAAAACCAGGCTACCTTATCGGAGGTCGCAGACGGAAAACCATATGTTTTTTTCGGCTTCCCAACCTGGGGGAACATGTTATGTATACTTTGCGATTTGAGTCAGGTTCACTTTTGACTTTTCATCTTTATGGATTTTCAGGCTTTTGGCTTTTTTGCCAACAAATGCAAGCTGACAACCAGGGATAACTCTCATTGGGGCGGTCGGCAGACGGCAACAATGTTTTTTTCGGATTTCCCAACCTGGGGGGGAACATGAAATATATGTATACTTTTCGGATTTGAGGTCAGGTTCACATTTGGACTTTTCATGCTTTATTGGATTTTCATGCTTTATTGCTTTTGCCAACAAATGCAAGATACACCATGCTAACTTCTCAGGGGAGTCGCAGACGGAGAACATATGGTTTTTCGATTCCCAACCTGTGGGAACTGAATATATGTATACTTTTCGAATTTGGGTCAGGTTCACATTTTGACTTTTCATGCTTTATGGATTTTCATGCTTATTGGATTTTTGCCAAAAAATGCAAGATACAACCAGGGCTAACTTCTCAGGGGAGGCGCACGGAAAACATATGGTTTGTCGGATTCCCCAACCCTGGGGGGAACGAGGATATATGTATACTTTTCGAATTTGAGGTCAGGTTCACATTTGTTGGACTTTTCATGCTTTATCTGATTTTCTTCGTTTCGTGGATTTTTGCAACAAATGCAAGATACAACCAGGCGCTAACTTCTCAGGGGGAGGTACCGCAGATGGAAAACATATGTTTTTTCGGCTTCCCCAACCTGGGGGGAACATGAATATATGTATACTTTTGAATTGAGGTCAGGTTCACAGGTTCACTTTTCGACTGGATTTCTCATGCTTTATGGCTTTATGGATTTTGCCAACAAATGCAAGATCCAAACCCGGGCTAACTTCTCAGGGGGACGGTAGCAGACGGAAACATATGGTTTACGGATTCCCCAACCTGGGGGGGAACATGGGACTATATGTATACTTTTCGGATTTGAGGTTCAGGAAGTTCACATTTGGACTTTGCATGCTTTAGTGGATTTCATGAATTTATTGCATTGTTGCAACCAATGCAAGATACAAACCAAGGATACCTTCTCAGCGGGGAGGTCGCAGCGGGAAAAACATATGGTTTCGGCTTCCACAACCTCGGGGGAACATGAATTATATGTATACTCTTTCGAATTGAGGTCAGGTCCACATTTTGACTTTTCATGCTTTATTGGATTTCAGCTTTATTGGATTTTTGACCAACAAATGCAAGATACAACCAGGGCTACTTTCAGGGGGAGGTCGCAGGACGGGGAAAAAACATAGGTTTACGGGGATTCCCAACCTGGGGGGAAAACCATGACTATATGTCATACTTTTCGAATTTTGGGTCAAGGTTCCACATTTTGAATTTTCATGCGTTATTGGATTTTTTGCCAAACAAATCCAAGATACAAACAGGGCAAAACTTTTAGGGGGAGGGTCGCAGATAGAAAAACATGTGGTTTTTCAGATTCCCAACTGGGGTACATGAATATCTGTAACTTTCGATTTGAGGTCAGGTTACTAATTTGGACTTTTTCAATCTTTAATGGGATTTGTTTTTGCAACAATGGCAAGGTACAACCAGGGCTAAATTCTAAGGAGGAGGTCGCAGATAGAAACACATATGGTTTTTCGGATTCCCCAACCTGGGGGGGGGAACATGAATATATGTAGTAATTTTCGAATTTGAGGGAGGTTCAAATTTGGGACTTTTCATGCTTTACGGATTTTCATGCTGTATTGGATTTTTGCCAACAAATGCAGAGACACCAGGGCTACTTTTCAGGGGGGGTCGCAGGCGACGAACAACATATGGTTTTACGGATTCCCTCAACCGGGGGAAACATGACTATATGTATACTTTTCGGAATTTGAGGTCAAGGTTCACATGTTGACTTTTCATCTTTATTGGATTTGTGCCAACAAATGCAAGGTAACAACCAGGGCAACTTTACGGAGGAGGAGGTCGCAGCTAGAAAAACATATGGTTTTTCTGATTCCCCAACCTGGGCGGGACATGAATATATGTATACGTGTAGAATTTGAGGTGAGGTTAACATTTGAACGTTTCATGCTTTTATTGGGTTTCATGCTTTATGGTGATTTTTGCCAAACAAATGCAAGATACAACCAGGGCTAACTTTTTAGGGCGAGGTTCGCAGACTGAAAACATATGGTGTTACGGATTCCCCAACCGGGGGGGAACATGACCGATATGTCTACTTTTCGGCATTTGAGGTTCAGGTTTCACATTTTGACTTTTCCATGCTTTATTGGATTTTCATGCTTGAATGGAGGTTTGCCAACAACAGCAAGATACAACCAGGCTAACTTTTAGGGGCCCGGGTCGAAGACGGAAAACATATGGTTTTGGATTCCCCAAACCTGGGGGAACATGATTTATATGTATACTTTTCGAATTGGGTAGGTTCAACATTTTGTCCTTTTCATGCTTATTGGATCAGGATTTATTGGATTTGCCACAAATCGCAAGTGAACAACACAGGGCTAACTTTTCAGGGGGAGGTCGCAGACGGAAAAACATAGGTTTTACGGGATTCCCAACCTGGGGGGAAAAAACATGACTATAGTATACTTTGCGAATTTGAGTCAGGTTTAAAATTTTGGGACTTCATCTTTATGGGATTTTTGCAAACAAATGCAAGGTACAACCCGGGTAAACTTTTAAGGAGATGGGTCGCAGATAGAAAAACATATGGTGTTTCGGATTCCCACTGGGGAAACATGAATATATGATACTTTTCGAATTGAGGTCAGGTCGTTCACACTTCGACTTTCTAATGAGTTATTGGAGTTTCATCGCTGATGGATTTTGCCAAACAAAGCATTTTTGGATACAACAAGGGCGTAACTTCTCAGGGGGAGGTCGCAGACGGAAACATATTGGTTTTACGGAATTCCCCAACCTGGGGGGGAACATGACTATATGTATACTTTTCGAAGTTGAGGTCAGGTTACAGTTTGACTGTGGTGCATTGCTTTAGTGGATTTTTCTGCTTTATTGCATTTTTTGCAAAAAAATGCAAGATACAACCAAGGGTACCTTCAGGGGGAGGTTCGCAGACGGAAAACATATGGTTTTCGGCTTACCCAACCTAGGGGGACAGGAATATATGTATACTTTCGAATTTGAGGTAGGTTACATTTGACTTTTCATCTTTATTGGATTCTTGCCACAAATGAAAGGGTAACAACCCAGGGCTAAAATTCTAAGCGAGGAGGTCGCCAGATAGGAAAAACAGAGGTCTTCGGATTCCCCAATCTGTGGGGAAACATGGAAATATGCATACTTTCGAAGTTGAGGTCATGTTCCCATTTCGACTTCTCATGCTTTATTGGAATTTTCATGGCTTTATTGGATTTTGCCAACAAATGCAAGATAACAAACCCGGGCTAACTTCTCTCAGGGGGGAGGTCGCCGCGGAAAACCTATGGTTTACGGATTCCCCAACCTGGGAGGGAACATGACTATCTATATGTATACTTTTTAGAATTTGAGGTCAGGTCCATTTTGACTTTTCATTCTTTATTAGATTTTTGCCAACAAATGCACGGGTACAACCAGGGCTAACTTCTAAGGAGGAGGGTCGGCAGATAGAAAAAATAGGTTTTTCGATTCCACCAATCTGTGGGGAACATGGAAGATATGCCCCCCAACAAACTTCGAATTTGAGGTCAGGTTAACATTTCGAATTATCATGCCTTTATTGGATTTTCATGCTTTATTGGATTTGCCACAAAGCACGATTACAACCGTGCTAACTTATCATTTCTTGGGGGATGGTAGCAGACCGGAAAAACATATGGTTTTTTCGGCGTCCCAAACCTAGGGGGAACATGAAATATATGTCTACTTTTGGAATTTGCGGTCAGGTTCACATTTTGACTTTATCATTTATTGGATTTTTGCCAACAATGCAAGTACAAACAGGGTAAATTATAATGGAGGAATTGGTCGCAGATAGAAAAATATGGTTTGGCGGATTCCCAACCTGGGCGGGAACATGAATCATGTATACTTTTCTAATTTGAGGTCAGGTTCACATTTGATTTTCAGCTTTATTGGCTTTTCTGCTTATTGGATTTTTGCCAACAAAATGCAAGATACAAACCAGGGGGCAACTTTTCAGGGGGGAGGTTCGCAGACGGAAAATATGGTTTTACGGATCCCCAACTGGGGGGAAACATGAATATATGTATACTTTGGAATTTTGACGGTCAGGTTAAATTTTGAATTTCATATTTATTGGATTTCATGCTTTATTGGATTTTTGCCAACAACTGCAAGATACAAACCGGGCTAAACTTCTTCGGGGGGGTCGCAGACGGAAAAATATGGTTTTTCGGATTCCCCAACCTAGGGGGAAACATGAATATATTGTATAATTTTGGAAATTTGAGGTCAGGTTCACATTTGACTTTTCATCTTTATTGGTATTTTGCAACAAATGCAAGTACAAACAGGGCTAACTTTCTAGGAGGAGGTCGCAGATAGGAAAACATATGGTTTTTTCGGATTCCCAACCTGGTTTCGGGAACATGAATAAGGGATACTTATCGAATTTGAGGTCAGGTTCAACGTTTGACTTTCTGCTTATTGGATTTTCAGCTTATGGAATTTGGCCAAACAAATGCAAGATACAACCAGGGCTAACTTTCAGGGGGAGGTCGCAAGACGGAAACATAGGTTTACGGATCCCCAAACCTGGGGTGAACATGACTATATGTATACTTTCGGAATTTGAGGTCAGGTTCACATTTTGACCTTTTCATCTTATGGATTTTTGCCAACAAATGCAAGGTACAACCAGGGCTACTTCTAAGGAGAGGTCGCAGAAGATAGAAAAAAATATTGGTTTTTCGGATTCACAAATCTGTGTGGGGAAACATGAAATATATGCATACTTCGAAATTGAGGTCAGGTTCACATTTCGACTTCTCATGCTTTATGGATTTTCATGCTTATTGGATTTTTGCCAACAAATGCAAGATACAACCCGGGCTAAACTTCTCAGGGGGGGGGCGAAGACGGGAAAACATATGGTTTTTTTTCGGCGTTCCCCAACTAGGGGGAAAATGGGAATATAGTATACTTTTTGGAATTGAGAGTCCAGGTTCACATTTTGACTTTTAATCTATTGGATTTTTGCCAAACAAATGCAAGGTTAAAAACAGGGAAACTTCTAAGGAGGAGGTGTTGGCAGATAGAAAAACATGATGGTTTTCGGATTCCCAACCTGGGGGGAACATGAATATATGCAGTACTTTCGAAATTTGAGGTCAGGTTCACATTTGATACTTCTCATGCTTTATTGGATTTTCATGCTTATTGGATCTGTTTGCCAAAAAAGGCAAGATTAAAAAAGGTGTAACTTCTCAGGGGGAGGTCGCAGACGGAAAAAAAACATAGTATGGTTTTTACGGATTCCCAACCTGAGGGGAAATGACTATATGATACTTTTTCGACTTGAGTAAGGTGTCAATTTTGGACTTTTATAGGCGTATATTGGCATTTCATGCTTTTTGGATTTTTGCCAACAAATGCAAGATACAACCTACTTAACTTCTGAGGGGGAGGTCGCAGACGGAAAACATATGGTATTTCGGATTCCCCAACCTGGGTGGAACATGAATATATGTTTACTTTTCGAATTTGAGGTCAGGTTCACTTTTTGACTTTTCATGCTTTATTGGATTTTCATGCTTTATTGGATTTTTGCCAACAAATGCAAGATACAACCAGGGCTAACTTCTCAGGGGGAGGTCGCAGATGGAAAACATATGGTTTTTCGGATTCCCCAACCTGGGTGGAACATGAATATATGTTTACTTTTCGAATTTGTGGTCAGGTTCACATTTTGACTTTTCATGCTTTATTGGATTTTCATGCTTTCTTGGATTTTTGCCAAGAAATGCAAGATACAACCAGGGCTAACTTCTCAGGGGGAGGTCGCAGATGGAAAACATATGGTTTTTCGGCTTCCCCAACCTGGGGGGAACATGAATATATGTATACTTTTCGAATTTGATGTCAGGTTCACATTTTGACTTTTCCTGCTTTATTGGATTTTTGCCGACAAATGCAAGATAAAACCAGAGCTAACTTCTCAGGAGGAGGTCGCAGACGGAAAACATATGGTTTTTCGGGTTCCCCAACCTGGGGGGAACATGAATATACGTATACTTTTCGAATTTGAGGTCAGGTTCACATTTTGACTTTTCATGCTTTCTTGGATTTTTGCGAACAAATGCAAGATACAACCAGAGCTAACTTCTCAGGGGGAGGTCACAGACGGAAAACATAGGGTTTTTCGGATTCCCCAAACTGGGGGGAACATGAATATACGTATACTTTTTGAATTTGAGGTCAGGTTCACATTTTGACTTTTCATGCTTTATTGTATTTTCATGCTTTATTGGATTTTTGCCAACAAATGCAAGATACAACCAGGGATAACTTCTCAGGAGGAGATCGCAGACGGAAAACATAGGGTTTTTCGGATTCCCCAACCTGCGGAGAACATGAATATATGTATACTTTTCGAATTTGAGGTCAGGTTCACATTTTGACTTTTCATGCTTTCTTGGATTTTTGCCAACAAATGCAAGATACAACCAGGGCTAACTTCTGAGGGGGAGGTCGCAGACTGAAAACATATGGTTTTTCGCCTTCCCCAACCTGGGGGGAACATGAATATATGTATACTTTTCAAATTTGAGGTCAGGTTCACATTTTGACTTTTCATGCTTTATTGGATTTTCATGCTTTATTGGTTTTTTGCCAACAAATGCAAGATACAACCAGGGCTAACTTCTCAGGGGGAGCTCGCAGACTGAAAACATATGGTCTTTCGGCTTACCCAACCTGGGGGGAACATGAATATATGTATACTTTTCGAATTTGAGGTCAGGTTCACATTTTGACTTTTCATGCTTTATTGGATTTTCATGCTTTATTGGATTTTTGCCGACAAATGCAAGATACAACCAGGGCTAACATCTCAGGAGGAGGTCGCAGACGGAAAACATATGGTTTTTCGGGTTCCCCAACCTGGGGGGAACATGAATATAC
>JALGBA010002112.1:0-106270 GCA_023970755.1 Azemiops feae
TCCAAATATAAATCACATGACCCTGGGCATGCTGCAATGGTCATAAGTGTGAAAAATGATCATAAGTCATTTCAGTGCAATTGCAACTTTGAACAGGGTTTTTTTTTTTTGGGTCATCAAGTTTTTGACACCTTGCTAGGTGGTACTCGAATATTGCCATATCCTAAAAGTGATACAGTCGGTGAAAAGGTTGAAAGGCCCTGCCCTAGAGTACCTGCTGGACCCCCTGATCAAATGCTTTAGATGTGGACAACTTGGACACCGAGCAGCTGACTGCCCATTTCCTTTTCCTCCAACTAAGAGCGCACCCACTGCTTCTACAAAACCTAAGAGAAGACCCCGACCAGTGCGCGCGAAGTCGAATTGGGCCAGCCGGGAGCAAGCTGCACAAGTTACCTCTCCTCCCCAGGGGAAACATGAGACTCCGGCTGAACACTTGCCTATGCCTGCCCCTTGCGACAGTGACAACGAAGGAGAAGACGACCCGATGGTGAGTCAGCCTGTCCCACCTTTTGCCTTCTCTGCAAAGCTCTTAGTCCCTAAGACAGGAGCCCAAATGAATTTACACGTTTTAATTGACTCAGGCTGCACCCAATGCTTGATCAACCTCCCCACGGTGCTTAAGCTAAGCATTCGTGCCAAATTGTTGCCCATACCCATGAGGTTCGAGCAGGCAGATGGATCTCTTATAGTAGGGGCTCTGGCCACTCACTTGACTGAACCAGTACGCCTAGAGGTGGGGGAGCATTGGGAACTCATCCGTTTCGTAGTAGTCCCAAAAATGACTGAGGCAGTAATTTTGGGATTAGCCTGGCTTGATAAGTGGCAGCCCATGATCTGGTGGGAAAATGGAGTGAGGACTTTAAGATTAGCGATGGGACCTTCACCTCCTACCCCTGCCAGCAGCACAAGTGAGAGCCAGGGGCAGTCCCTTGAGACCCTGAAATCCGTCGCAAACTCCCTACCTGGGGTGCCGCTCATCCCAAGCGAATATCGAGACTTAGCTGAGGCATTCAGCGAGATGGAATGTGACATCCTGCCTCCCCACAGAACAACTGACTGCGCTATTGAGATTTTGCCTGGTGGCCAAGTGCAGGCAAAACCACCTGAACCAGATAGCCCATTAACTAAAAAGCTTAAAGAGGAATTGAAACCAACTCCTGGTTCCAGAAAAACAAAACCATACTAACTTATCGAGATGGGCTAGCCTGGAAGGGATCAAAACTGTATTTACCAGAAACACTTAGATTTCAAGCCCTTCAGCGCAGCCACAATACCAAACAAGCTGGTCACTTTGGATACCTAAAGACCTTACATTTGATTAGGAGGCAATTTTGGTGGCCAGGTTTAAAAAAGGATGTTGAAAACTATGTGAAAAGCTGTGCAACGTGTGCAACTATGAAGAAACGTCCCGGTAAGCCTCCTGGATTATTACAAGCTGCAGGCCCTTCCCAACCCCAAGAAGAGATTGCCATGGACTTTATTGTGGAATTACCAGAAAGCAGGGGAAATACGGTAATATGGACTGTTATTGACCTTTTTTCAAAGCAGACTCACTTCATAGCCTGCTCCGGTCTCCCCTCCGCAAAGAAGTTAGCCAGAATGTTTCTTAAACATATATACCGGCTCCATGGAGCACCTGTTGTGATTCCTCACCAGCCAGTGGATCCGGCAGCCGAGTCTGAGGACTCAGATGAGGAGGAGGGGCCTGGAGTGACATTGGAGTCTGAGAAAGGCTCTGAGAAGCACCAAGAGTCACAGTCAGACGAGGAGCCCGGCCCCTCTACTCACGCTTGGGCAGAGACACAGCTGTTTCGGGAGCCTGAGTTGGGCGATGATGAGGAACAGCTGGGGTCAATCCCGGATGCATGGATGCGCAGAGAGGAGAGGCGAGCAAGACAGAGGAAGGCAGTGGGGCGGCTCCAGAGGCAAAAGAAAAGTCATTAAGAAGCCACGCCCTGGCTGGACTATAAAAGGGGGAGGTATGGGAGGTGCTGGTTGCCGAAGGCAACCGTTCCCGCTGCGGCTTTGTGTTTTGTTGATTGGGTTGTTTGCCTCCGAAGTCTTGGACGTTGAGTCAGGTGTGTAAAAATAAAAAGGGGTTTGTTTTTCTTGTGAGTCCTGCCTGGTTTCATGAAGAGGGGTTTTTCCTCGTGAGTAAAGCAGTTGAGCAAGTACTTGCGTAGGCTGGGACAGAGCAGCACCAAAACGGATTATTTCAGATAGGGGGGTCCAATTTACTGCGAGATTTTGGAGGGACTTCCTTAAACTGATCGGATCCATGCAAGGACTATTGTCGGCTTTTCATCCGTCTACGAATGGAGCGGCTGAAAAAGCGAACACAATGGTGGAACAATACATTAGGTGTTATGTTGATTACCAGCAGACGACCTGGGCTGACCTCCTCCTTTTTGCCGAGGTGGCTTATAATAACACAGTACACTGCAGCACTGGACTCACCCCTTTTCAGATAGCTACTGGCAGAGAATTCATTCCTATGCCTGAATACCTGCATGACCCTCCCGCTTCTCAAACCTTAGATCAGTGGGTGACCTCCTGGAAAGCTGTTTGGGACAATGCAAAAAAAGCTTTAGCGAAAGCCTCAAAAATTTACAAAGAACAGGCTGACAAAAAAAGGGCTCCTCAGAAGCCGTTTCGAGTGGGGGGGAAAGTCTATCTCTCTACGAAGTATTTAAGACTCAAATTGCCTAGTAAAAAATTAGGACCAAAATTCCTTGGACCTTTCCCCATAATTTGAATTATAAACCCTGTCACAGTAGATTTAAAACTCCCTCGTCTTTTGGGAAGAATCCACCCTGTTTTTCACTGCAGCCTCTTGACACCTTTCAGGGAGTCTTCTTCAAGACCTCCTCCAAGACAGGCACCTGGTCCCCTTATAGTGGAGGGAGAGACCCATTATGAAATAAAACAAATCCTTGACTCTAGGTTATACAAAGGAAAATTTCAGTATTTGGTACAGTGGAAAGGGTACCCACTGTCAGAGGCCACTTGGGTGAAAAGTACCAAGGTTAAAGCAGATAGATTGATACCTAAATTTTTCGATAAGCACCCTCATAAGCCTCGTGGAGATTCCTAACTCTAATTCTTATTCATTTTACAGGATTTCTCTTTTTTCTAGAGGATCCGACTGTGAACGCTGCAACTTCATTTTCGGTTGCCACAGTTGGGAGGGTGTGTGTGTGCTTTTAAGGGTAGACATAACAATAAGTTGTCCTGTGGGAACTAAGGTCATTGCTGCTTGGGTTTTGGCGGGCTGAGCTTTCTGTTAGAAAGCCCACCAAAGTAGTTTATTGGGGAATGTGATTTATGACATACTATTGGGGTGGGAAGTTCAACTTTGTAACTTTGTAACACTTGGGAGGGAATTTCAGTCTTGGTTTCACTTTTGATCGTGCCGATACTTTGTAGCCAATAAATATGTTCTTTAAGGAAACCTTTTGCCTTGGAGTTCTGTTTTTTCTGGTCTCATCTATCGGAACCATGACACCTTCATTTGTTGATATGTAAACCAGTGACAAGTGTGACCTTCAAATTCTAATTCTTCCCTAGACTTGAGGATGGGGTCTCCAGAATTGAAAGATACTCTTTTACCATACGTCTACCAGTCCGGCTTCACCACCACTTTTTTTTCTAAAAAAAGCTTCTTGGGGGGGGACACCCATAGGGGCAATTTCGTAAAAAAAAACTTGTTTTATATTTATTCCAAACTCTTAATATGGCGCATCTAATAAAATGATTATTAAAATCAACATTTACTTTATCTTTATCATACCATAAATACCCATGCCATCCAAACCTTAATTCATGGCCTTCCAAATGAAGCAGCCTTTTATTCTGGAGGTTCACCCACTTTTTTAACGAAACCAAAGAGCATGCATCAAAATACAATTTCAAATCTGGTAAACCCAGACCCCCTCTTTCCTTGGCATCTTGCAATAACTTATATGGATTTGTAACTGGCTGACAAACCTTAATGGTACTACATCTACATGGAGGGAAGTAAGCAGTGGGGTACCACAAGGTTCCATCTTAGGCCCAGTACTCTTCAATATCTTAGGCCCATGTTGGAGATGAACAAGGTAAGGCAAGATGGAGCGTGGGCAAACGGGGCAACGGTCCGTGTGACGCCACACGCCAGCTGAGTCAGGAGCACAGGAAGAGTTACTCCATACACGGTGCTCAGAGGCAGGGGCCACCCGTTGGGTGTCCATCAAATGATCAAGAGAGGCAGGGATGGGAGGGCTCTCAGAGACACAAGCAATAGTAGAGGAGGAGTCCAAAGTCGTGAGGGCCACCTTCTTGGCTGTAACATCCGCTAACAAATTTCCCATGCCAACTTCATCAGAGGAAGTCTGGTGAGCAAGGCACTTGACAACAGCAACTTGAGAAGGCAGTTGGAGTGCTTCCAAAAGATCTTTTACATGCATGGCATTTTTAATTGGGGACCCTTGGACTGTTAGGAATCCTCGAAGCTGCCAAAGCTGGCCAAAATCATGCACTACCCCAAAAGCATAGCGGCTATCCGTGTAAATGGTAGCAGATTTTCCAGCAGCAAATTGAAGGGCCCGAGTGAGGGCAACTAATTCAGCAATGTGCGCAGAACGCACTCTGGGAAGCAGGCCAAACAACAAGGGCTCAAAAGGGGAACAAACAGCAAAGCCTGCAACCAAAATCCCAGTAGGAGAGCGAAAGCAGGAACCATCAATAAATAAGACAAGGTCAGGGTTAATGAGGGGAATATCCTTAAGATCCTGCCATGATTTGGAAAGCATAGCACAAAGAAATTCACAATCATGGGGGTCTCCAGCTTATGGAATAGGGAGTAGGGAAGCAGGGTTGAGGGAAGGGCAATGCCGTAAGGAAATATGTGGGGAAGATAGAAGCAAGGCTTCATACTTAGTAAGGCAAGAGGCTGAAAGGAATTTTGTCCGCATGTGGAGTAATAAAGCAGAGACAGAATGAGGAACAGCGACCACTAAGGTGTGCCCAAGAACCAGGTCAGCAGAGCGGTCCACAAGAAGAGTGGCAGCAGCAACTGCACGCAAGCATGGAGGCAAACCAGAGGCAACAGGGTCTAAAGTAGTAGAAAAATAAGCAATTGGTCTTTGCGCGGAGCAGTAAGACTGAGTAAGAACCCCAAGGGCAAAACCCTCGCATTCATGACAGTAAAGAGTAAAAGGTTTAGTATAATCAGGTAACCCTAAAGCCGGGACAGAAGACAAAGCTTGCTTTAGCTTTTGAAAGGAGGAACCCGTCTAGGGCGTGGGGTAGGCATTCGAGGGCCAGGCGGAGAGAAGGGGGGTTAGTCAGAATGGAGGAACTATTCCCAGGGTGTTGGGGTGCAGGTGAAGAAAGATAAGGGCATGTGGACTTAAAATGGCCTTCCATTCCACAATGAAAGCAGTGGTAAGTTTGTTGCTGAGGAGTAAAAGCCAGGGGGAAATTAGGGGGTATTAATTTGGGCCCAGGGCGAGGGGGCAAAGCTGGTGGTGTATTTTCAAAAGCATGCAACCATCAGCCTGGTCTCCTTTTCCTCCGGTTTTTGTTTGAGGGAGGTGGCATAATGATTCGCTATAGACACAATTTCAAACAAAGTCTTTGCTTCCCAACCTATGATGTTAGTTCAGATGGCTTCGGAAATCTTAGGGCGTAGGCCATCCACAAAAAATGAGACCGTACCTTCCTTGGCATTGGTGCGAGGATCCATTTGAGTGCTGCTCAAATGCCAATGTCAGGCGCTCCATGAATTCAGCCGGGGACTCTCGATCTTGCTGCTTACAAGCTTTGATTTTACTCGAATCAGTTTTGACAGGGCACACATCAGTGATGTTGGCAAACAAACGCAAGCACGCATTAGGCAACTCGGTTTGTTCAGGAGCCTGGGAGGGCCAGGTAGCTTTCTCCTTAAGCCTTTCCCAAACTCCTTTTGGGCAAATAGCTCACATCAATTGATTAAGATCAGCCCATGTGGGGTTGTACGCTTCTATAATTGTTTCTAATTCCTCTTTAAATTTAGCAGGCTCATCCCGAATAGTAGGGAAAGAGGTAGCCATATTACGAATTTCTGCCTGAGACCAGGGGACATGGACTTGAACAAGCTTAAGCACAGAAACCCCGTTGACATTTTCTGAAGAGCCAGGAAGAGTTTGAAGAAGAAACTGGCCCACGGGTTGTTCAGAGGGGCTGAGGGGGATGGGAGATTTGGGACAAGGAGGGAAAAGGGAAGCGGCACCAAGCGGGGTAGAAGAAAGAGGAGCAGCGCTCCAAGTTCGAAAAGCAACACAATCCTGGGCATTGAGATCAGACAGGATAGAAGTTACACCGGGAGAGAGGGATATGGTAGGATCAGCTGGCGGGGAAGGGGTCTTATCTGTGGTATTGAAGAATCATGATAAAAGGGCTGCACTGTATTCCAATCCAAGGGTCTCATTAAGACGCACCAATTTGGTGCAGAAGAGAGTAGAAGGGCTAACCAGGTGTTGGTCCACAGCCATTAATGATTGTTTAATATCCTGAATAAGACCTGCTAAATCAGAGGGCAAAGATGGGCTGGCAGGGGAAGATGGGGAAGGTAGGCAAGAGGGGGAGAGGAGGGAAGTGGAATGGGGAGGGGAAATATGGGGAACTGGAGGAGGTGGAGGAGAAAGGAGGGAAAAAGACTGATGGGGCGGGTCATGGGAGGAGAAAGGGGTGGAGGAGAAAGAGACGGAGAAGAGGGGAAAGGTTGAGTAGGAGGGACCGAGGAAGCTATGTAAGGAGGAGGGCGGGAGGAAGGGCCTTTTGGGTACTCGAGCAGCAGATCCTGGTCATGGTCTTCAGGGAGGCTAGGAGAGGTGGGTGCCAAAGGACAAATTCTGGTTACAGGCAATTGGGAGCGTTTAGTGGCATCTGCGGCGACATCTTTGCGAATTACGGTTATGCTGTTTTTAAGGTCCGTAACTGATTTTTCCAGTGTTTTTTTAGTGTGCTTAAAGGATTGGAGATGGTGATCATGGTGCCGCTTTTCCATTTCAGCGTACCAAACAAAGAACACTGACCAATTGCCAGATTTTAAGGAAGCATCAGCAGCATCCAGTTGAAAACTAAGGAAGTTGAGTTTATCACGATCAAAAGTAACAGACAAGGCTAGTTTAATGAAAAGAAGGACTAGGGGTTACATGATAGCAGTTTTCTAACATTGCGGAGGTTGCCACAAAAAAGAGGGAGTCAACCTATTCTCCAAAGCACCAGAAGGCAGGACAAGAAGCAATGGATGGAAACTAATCAAGGAGAGAAGCAACCTAGAACTAAGAAGAAATTTCCTGATAGTTAGAACAATTAATCAGTGGAACAACTTGCCTCCAGAAGTTGTCAATGCTCCAACACTGGAAGTTTTTAAGAAGAGATTGGACAACCATTTGTCTGAAATGGTATAGGGTTTCCTGCCTGACCAAGGGGTTGGACTAGAAGACATCCAAGGACCCTTCCAACTCTGTTATTCTACTCTACTCTACTCTACTCTACTCTACTCTACTCTACTCTACTCTACTCTACTCTACTCTACTCTACTCTACTCTACTCTACTCTACTCTACTCTACTCTACTCTACTCTACTCTACTCTAATTGTTAACTGATAGGGTGAAAGTCTGTTTGGTACAGTGATTAAGGAATCAGGCTAGAAACCAGCAGTGCAAACGTTTAATGCCTGGAGCATGAAGCCAGATGGGTGACCTTGGCCTTGTTACTGTCCCTCAATCCTAGGAAGAAGAAGGCAAGGACAAACCACTTCAGAAAATGCTGCCAAGAAAATTGAATGGACCAGTACAGGCAGTAGCCATTGACATTGCAAAAAAGGTTGAGACTTTGGAAACAGTCAAGAGAAGAGCAACTAAAATGATTAAAGGCCTGGAGACTAAAACATATGAACAACGGTTGCAGGATTTGGGTTTGGCTAGTCCGGAGAAAAGAAGGACTAGGGGGCACATGATAGCAGTATTCTAGTATTTGAGGGGCTGCCACAAAGAGGAGGAGGTCAACTTATTTTCCAAAGCACCAGAAGGCAAGACAAGAAACAATGGATGGAAACCAATCAAGGAGAGGAACAACCTGGAATTAAGGAGAAACTTCCTAACAGTGAATCAAAACTGACTCAATGGTGCAACTCCCTCTTATGATAAAGTATCTGTAACTTGCTTTTTATGGAACTTGCATCTGCATAATCACCCTGACTTCCCTTCCTTTCCACAAACAGCTCAATCCAAAGTACTTCCTACATCAATTTACCCAGTTCATTGCATCCATGTCAAAGAAAGAGGCAAGAAGTTTAAAGAATTTATGAATCTATGTAGAGATATGGTAGAAGCAAGATTTTTTTGCAAAGATAACAAAGATATGCAGAAGTATAGTCAATGATATGAAGTAATAATTTACACTTCGCATAAACTAGTTTTAAGTAATTTTCCTTTTTTCTATTCATATTTTTAATTTCTTTGGCTTGTTCTTTCTTATTCTTGGGGGGCGAGGGGATATTTTGCATAGCATAGCTTATCTTGAAAGGGTTAACCATAACTCCATTCTCTCCAAATGACAAATATATATGTTTGTATATCAGGGTTAAATTATCCAGAAAGAGAAATGGGATTGTCGGATGGATTCAGCTCATTGAATCAATTAAGAACTATCTTGGAAATAATTACTCCAATCATAGGTATTTCAGTTATAATGTCTTAGAAGTGTAAGTGGAGAGAACACAAGAGAGTGTTTAGGTTAATCCTTTACTCATCTCCCTACTTTCTTTCATTCATCCTTAGAAGTTGCAAGAATAAGCTTTTGAACCATCTCATGCATTCATTCATTCACTCCTATGTTCATTACATTTGCATATCACCAAATCTTGTGATTTGCAGAGTTGCCCAACCAATATTTTCTTTCATAGAAAAGAGAATGGAATTACTCTAAAATCAGGTCCAAGAGTTTCTTACATTGGAAATTGGAAGCTCCGGTCCTGTGAAGGTTGTTTTTGGAAGGAAAGTTCATGAAAAAAGTACCACATCTGAGAAGTAATCCCACCTATAAGGAAGTCACCTGGCTGATAGGATTCATGAGGAATAGGAAGGGGATCAGGTGGAAAGCAGTCTCTTGCATAGATATTGTTTCCCACATAAAATAAAAATAAAAACAAGATTTCTAATATCATCATTTAGGTGCAGATTAGGTGGTCATATCTCCATCAACAACCTCATTGCTGGCACTGTATCTGATTTAAGCAAAGTATTCCAGTAACATTTCACAATGAGGTGTTATAGCATGGAAAGGGAAAATAAAATAAAGAAACTCAGCCACATCTGCTTCTTCTCCCTGGCTAGCTCACTTCTGAATGACAAGGAGTAAAGGGGTTTTATAACCATGATGAACGTATGTGTCAGCTGTTTTTCTTTTTTTAACTTTGGGAAAGTTGCTGGAATTGTGCTTGAGAAGTAGCAAGTATTATGATTCACGTAATTGCAGGGAAGGCAATGAAGGCTGTAACATGGAATCCCTATTGTATAGCACAGCAAAAAGAAAGCAAAAGGAAAAATAATTATCCTCCTGTTTATCTGCCTCCAGAAGTTGTGAATGCTCCAACACTGGAAGTTTTTAAGAAGAGACTGGACAACCATTTGTCTGAAATGGTATAGGGTTTCCTGCCTGAGCAACTCTATTATTATTATTGTTATTGTTATTGTTGTTGTCGTTATCATTATCATTATCATCATCATCATCATCATCATCATCATCATCATCATCATCATCATCTTTGTGGACTAAGTTACAGGATAACGTTTAGGACAGGGGTCTTCAAACTTGGCCCTTTTATGACTTGTGGACTTCAACTCCCAGAATTCCTCAGCCAGCATGCCTGACTGAGGAATTCTGGGAGTTGAAGTCCACAAGTCATAAAAGGGCCAAGTTTGAAGACCTCTCGTTTAGGATGTCCACATTGATGACATGTACACCAAAAGGAGAATTTGGGTTTAGATAGAATCACATAAAATATATTATAGGACCAATAGTGGTAGAAGTGGAATTGGTTTGGGTCTTTAATAATAGCTTAGTCATGGTTGGCTATAAGGAAGACCTGGGAAAAAATGATCTGGAAAATCAAGGATGAAAGTGAAAAAGTACGATTGAGGGAAACAAAGATGGTCATGAGACATTTAAAACAAACCAAGAGGAAATTGAATTAGTTTGAGAAGTTATCTTCCTTGGATCCAAAATTGTTCATGATGGCAGTTTTACTCCTGAAATCAAATTCAGGATAACCTTAGGCCATACTGCAATGGTTAACATGAATCTGATCTAGAAAAGCAGAGATATTGATATAAATACAAAAAGCAGACTAGTTAGAGCAATAGTCTTCTCTATAATGATGTATGCTCCCTACAATGAGAGTTGGACACTAAGAATGGCTGATCAAAGAAGTATTGTTGCCTTTGAAGTGTGGTGCTGACATAAATTAATGGTATACCGTGGCAAATCAGAGTAACTAACAGACAGGTGTTAAATCATATAAAACCAGATATATCAGTGGAAGCTGAAATCATAAGACTATGTCTGATTTACTTTGGCTGTGTCCTGAATGCAAAGTCATTGGACAAGTCCCTGATGCTAGGAATGGTTAGTGGAACAAGAAGAAGGGGCAAGCAAAAAACACGCTGGCTTTATAACATCAAATCTGATGCAAAGTTGAACATCCAACAATGGAAAGAAACTGTGTTTGACAGGGTAGCATGGAGAGCACTTGGCTATAAAGTCGCCAAGAGTTGGACATGAGTAAATGGTTAAAAACAACAAACAATTGGTCAGCTGTGAAGTCAAGTTCTGATGGATAGGAGTGAAGACACAAATGACCAAATCTTCCATGAAGTGTTGGTTTTTTACTTTGAGGGAGAGGTCCATGACTTGAGTCTCCCCCCTGGATTCATGGCTATTGCTAAAAAAAAATAGGTAGAGGCTGTGGCCTGGAAGTCCATTGGTCAGTTCTGATTAGTGCACCAACAGTAGCCTTCACTGGAATGGATTGCTATGGTGATTTATTATTTATTTATTTATTTATTTATTTATTTATTTATTTATTTATTTATTTATTTATTTATTTATTTATTTATTTATTTATTTATTTATTTATTTATTTATTTATTTATTTATTTATTTATTTATTTAATTTGCCATCTGTCTCACCATGGGGCTACTCTAGGCGGCTTACAATAACAAAAAGGAAGAAAAGGAAAGGTGCAAACAGAGCAGAAGTAAAATAATAGAACAATAAAGTAAACAATGATAAAGGAACCCAACAAGAATAATAATCTGTAGGAGATAACCAGACAGAGCCTGAGGGAGGGTTCAAACATGTCATCAGTCACAAGTCCCTTTGTGCCCACAAGAGATTTAAGTCCAGCCCACCTTAAATTTCATTGATTCTTATCTACCGCTAATTTGCTTGGACCATTAGTAGTTCAGATTCTTGTAGAGAGCTTAAGCTTGCAATAAATCTTTATACCCATTTGAACTGCCTGGATCTTTTGATTTCTCTGGTGCTTGACAACATCAATATAACAACCGAAAAGATGGATGGGTGGAGAGCAGAGAGCAAGGGGGGAGGTGGAGTCTGCCATCAATCTAGCGGCTACCTCCAGTGTGGAGTCCCCCTGTTTGGTTTGCAGGCTGACTGGCAGAGCCAGGTCCTCAGGTTCTTGCAGAAGGATAGGAGGGTGGGGGCAGATCTTACTTTAGTGGCTAAGATTATACAAAGGGCATGCACTGTAGCAGAGAAGGCTCGATAGTCAGAATTCTTTGAGCGATTGGATCTGAAGCAGACCCTCTCTTCTGGCCCAAGTAGGACAGGCTTGTCCTAGCAGAATGAGGTGGTCCATCAGGTAGCATGGACCTATGTGTCAAGTTCCAGTTGAAAAGCCCAACAAAGCAAAACACCAGAGACATTGCAATCTCTAATGTAAACTTTATTAGGCATATCACACCAGTACGATAGAAGATAAGCTAGCTCTGGCAATATGGTGGGAAACAGATAGTTAAAAGAGTAAAACTTTCCCTCCCCTCTCTGACAGTTCAAGTTACATTGTCAGATTAATCTTCCAGCAATTGTTATGAGAAGAAACTTCGGCTCATCAAAACATCTCAGTGGCTTCTGCTCTCACACTGATAGGGAACACCTGTGGACCCCAAACTCTCCCCTCCGCAACTGTAGGCAAGTTAGAAGCACTATGGTGGTCCAAATGACAGTAGATTTTGTAGCTTGACACTATGCCATTAAGGACTTTAAAGGTCACAACCAACACCTTGAACTGCACTCATAAACAGACAGGTAGCTAGTGAGCTTTATGGAGCAGAGGTGTAATATGGGCCATTCTAGGAGCCCAAAGATTGCTCTGCAATCTTTGCTGCACTGTCTACCAGCTTATGCATCATCTTCATCATCCTTTTATTTGGACTTCTGCATTTTTTCTCTCTATGGGACCTTCTTTGAAGACCATTTGGAAACTTCAGCTGCTCCAGAATGTGGCAGCCAACATATTGTTAAATACTCAACATCATGTGATATCAATTCCATGGGCTCCGCACCAGTTGCCAACAGGTTCCTTGGTACAATTCAAAACATGATTTCAACCTGTAAAACCCTAAAGGGCTTAACCTAAAACATACTATTTTCCAAAGCACCTGAAGGCAGGACAAGAAGCAATGGATGGAAACTAATCAAGAAGAGAACCAACCTAGAACTAAGGAGAAATTTCCTGAAGTGAGAATAATTAATCAGTGGAACAACTTGCCTCCAGAAGTTCTGGGTGCTCCAACACTGAAAGTTTTTTAAAAAAAATTGGGCAGCCATTTGTCTGAAATGGTATAGAGCAGTGATGGTGAACCTTTTAGAGACAGAGTGCCCAAACTGCAACCCAAACCCCACTTATTTATCGTCGGGTGCCGGATGGGCGTGGCCTACTGGGTGGGCGTGGCCTACTGGGTGGGCGTGGCTGGCATGGGCGTGGCCTACTGGTTGGGCGTGGCCAGCTTGATGTCACGCGCGTCAGGGGCACTTGTGCGGGCCTGGGCAGGACTGGGGCAGATCTGAGGGTCTCCGGCGGAGGGGGGGGGTGGGACTGGGGCAAGCACCGGGGCATGGTCCATTGGAGGAGCCTCACTGAGCCTCAGGCAATGCAGGGGGCCCATGGACGGTGGCATGGACTGCCTGGAGCCCTGGGCAGTGGAGGTCAAGCGCCCAGCTTGGCCCTTGAGCTCCCATGGCACCAGGATCCCACAGCCCGGCCTACCCTAGCCGCACTTCCCTGAGGGGGTACCCAGCTGCATTTACCTCCTCCTCCTCAAGGATACTGCTTCTATGCTCGCTCTCCTTGGCCAGGTTGCTCATGGTGAGTGCAGGAGGGCAAATTGCATGGGTCAGAGGGAGGCCCACTCCCTCTCCATGTGAGGAGACCTGGCTTTGTAACCAAAGCATCCTCAGCAATAGGATGGGAGACCACCAGGGGATGGCAAAAGGGCCACAGGGCTGCTGGTGGCCAAGTGCTAAGGCAGGACTTCCCTCAGGCCCTCCCTCCCTCTCATTCCAATCTCCCTCCCTCCCTCCTTCCTTCCTTCCTTTCTCCTCCCTCCCTCCCCTCCTTCCCTGTCTCCCTCCTTTTCATTCCCATCTCCTTCCTTCCTCTCTCCCTCCCTCCTTCCCCTCCTTCCTCTCTCTCTCTCCTCTCTCTCTCTCTTTCTCCCCCTTTCTCCAAAGTCCAAACACGTGTGTGCTACTTTCCTTGCTCGCCCTGTTCACACCGCGCATGCCCACAGAAAAGGCTCTGTGATAGAGCAGGGCTTTTCAACCTTTTCACCCATTGTACCACTTTTCGGATAAGGCAATATCCGAGTACCACCACTCGCCCAGCAAGGTATCAAAAACTTGACCCCCCCCCAAAAAAAGGAAAAAATGAGAAAGTACAGGTAGTCCTCGACTTACAACAATTCGCTTAGTGACTGTTTGAAGTTACAATGGCACTGAAAAAAGCGAATTATGACCATTTTCACACTTATGACTGTTGCAGCACCCCCAGGGTCATGTGATTTACATTCGGATGCTTGGCAACTGATTCATACTTATGACGTTCACAGTGTCCCAGGGTCATGTGATCAATGGCCGGGGGCGTGGCCAGCTGATCACTCAGGTTGTAGCGTGCCTGTGGGGGGGAATCTGTGGGTCTTTGGTGGAGGGGGATGGGACTGGGGTGGGTGCCTGCCTTCCTTCCCTCCCTCTCTCCCATTGTCCCTTCCTTCCTTCTTTCCTTCCTTTCCTTCACCTCCTTCGTCCCTTCCTCCTTCCCTCCCTCTCCCATTGTCCCTTCTTTCCTTCCTTTCCTTCACCTCCATTTGTCCCTTCCTCCTTCCCTCCCTCCCACTGTCCCTTCCTTCCTTCCTTCCTTCCCCTCCCTCTTTGTCCCTTCCTCCTTCCCTCCCTCTCTCCCATATGTCCCTTCCTTCCTTCCTTCCTTCACCTCCCTTTGTCCCTTCCTCCTTCCCCTCCCTCTCTCCCACTGTCCCTTCCTTCCTTTCCTTCCCTTCCCCTTCACCTCCCTTTGTCCCTTCCTCCTTCCCTCCCTCTCTCCCTGTCAAGCCCCCATGGGCTTGACATGAACGGGTGGGGGAGGGGTCGAGGACGACGTGCGGGGCGGCAAAGGAGACCAGTGGCCGGTGCCGTTCTACCTGGCAGCTTGGATGTCGGCTCCGTGGGCGTCCCGCCGAACAGCTGAGCGGCTCCTACTCTTAGCTGCCGAACAGCTGATGGGCGCGAGCCCGCAGCAGGGAGCCAAGGGCAGATGGCGCGGCCTGAAGCTGAAAGGCTATGTCTCCCAGCCGCCGAACAGCTGATGAATGCGAGGCCTGGACCACAGCCGAACGGCGCAGGGACGCTCACGGGACTGGAAGGCTGCAGCGCTGCAGCTCCCATTGTCCCTTCCTTCCTTCCATTGTCCTGTGCTATGCCGCCCAGACCCCAGCCTGGTTTTGGCAGGCAGCAACACATCATGGCCCTGCCTGACATCACGGCCCTGCCTGTGCACACGCAGAGGCAGAGGAGAGTGCACAGGCAGGGCGGGGATATCCCCAGTTCACCTCCCGTTTTCAGGCACGTACGTTACGAACCGCCTTCTTCTCCCAGTCATTTTTCCCCTACCGGGGCCCAGCGTTCGAGCCAGGTTCCCCGATCCTCTCCGTGTACATTGTTCTTCCCATAGCTCTCCCCAGCGCTGTCGAGAGATGCCCATTTCTGGCCGCATTGCTACCGTTCTTAAGTTACATTTGCACCCACCCGAAGGAAGAGAGCGACGCTTTTCTCCCTCCTCCAAAGGAAGGGAGACAAACCCACATCGCCACCAAGTCACCCTTCTTTCGGGCGAAGTAATCTCCAGTCCCCACCTTTGAGACTGTTTCAGCCTGAAGCAGAGAGTTGGAGAGCTGCGTCACTCTCGCCGTTTGCACCCTCTACTTTTACGCTCCGGGAGCAGCTTGCCTTTCAAACCTCCGATAACTAACGGAAGGGGAAACCTGCTGCAAAGGCGCATCTCCCGAAAAGATGAGGAGGGGGGAGAGAAAGGCGATCAGTCAGCCAAGAGCCTGGCTGTTTCAGACTTTAAGCCTGCGATACAGGCAACAGAGGGCCAAGCAAAGAAGGCGATCCAAGAAAAGGAAAAAAAAAACCCGCTTTCCTTTCCAGCAAAAGTTACTTTTCCAAAACTGCCTTAAATGAAGAAGTGACTCCCCCCCCTCTAATAATTGACTTTCTCCTGGCTTCTCCAGCCTTCCCTGGCAGGAATAGATCAGCCCCGACCGGCTTTTGTTCCCCAAAGGCTAAAGTCGATCGCTCGCTTGTCTCATCCAAGGGTCACACGGGCACCCCGAGACCCGCTCCAGGCCCCCACTAAGCCACGATTCCCGGTTTGTAGAAAAGATGGGGGGGAGAAAGGCGATCAGTCAGCCAAGAGCCCGGCTGTTTCAAACTTTAAGCTTGCGATACAGGCAACGGAAGGGGAAACTGACTGGCGGGCAGGCCGGCCGTCGCGGAAATGGGGAAGGGTTAAATGCTGTGAAACAGTGGGGGGGAGGGAGTCAGGCGGGCACATTTCTCCCTCCACACCTGCGTTGTTGGCTTCGCCTGGCACGCTACAGCAAAACAAACCGCGGGATGATTCCGGGAGGCAACGTGAGGGCCGTGAGGGGTATCGCAAGCTCGCGTGGGGGGGGAAGGAAAAGAAGATGGAAGAGAGTGAGGCCACAACAGAGAGAGAGAGAAGGGGGAAAAGAAGGAGGGGCGGTTGTGATGTTGGCGCTCAGGGCCGCGACGCGAGCAGTCTCAAACCCCTTCCTGCTGAGGGAGTGGGCGGCTCTGTCCCCTATCGGGCTAGCGCTTGTTGTGAAGTAAGAAGAGGGAGGGGAAGGGCGATACAGATCCCGCTGACCTGCGTGCACGAGAGGAAGTCAATCCAGTTGCTGCACAATGAGTCCCTGGGGAGGGCGGGGCCTTGCTCTGCGCGTGCGCTCTTCGCGCGCCCTCCTGCAGGGCACGTTCGGTAGGGTTCGTGCAGTACAGGACCTGTACTGATTTTCTAGACATATAGGGAAACCAATCCAAAGTAAGCAGGTTGCCTAGAAGAAGACTCCACTTTGCAAAAGATGAGAGAGAGAGAGAGAGAGAGAGCAAAAGATGAGAGAGAGAGAGAGCAAAAGATGAGAGAGAGAGAGAGAGAGAGAGATTCCAAATGCTCATCTGTATGGAAATTCATCTTTTCCATCTCCAAGTGTAGTGATGCAAATATGAAAGTTGGATTAATTGAATGAATAGGAAATTAGAATGTAGATTCATTATAAGAAGTTACTTTGCTTTATTGATTGATAATTCATTTGTATTGAATTTCATTTGGCCTGTACCGTAGGACCAATGGAGATGGATATTAATTTTAAATTAAAGAAAAATCCATCTCCATTGATCCTTCAGTACAGACCCAATCATTCTTTCCTGTTCTGCAATAAAGTAAATAACAATATGCATAAACTTGTACATATAAGGCTAGCTTAAGTGGCATCTGGTTTTTTAAACAGTGTGCGCAAGGTAATGGGACACTGATCCCTTTGCTGGTCTTGGGAATCTTGGCAAGCACCTACTCTTGAATTTACTGTTCCTATTTGGTTCTTGGGCTGCCCATGTCCCATCACTATGTGGTAGTACTGATCTTCCAGCAGAAAAGATTAATATATTTCTAAGGATGCAGCCAAAAACTGAGCTCAGGAAGTGCTACTCTTGATTTTGTATGAACAGGTTGGATCTGCTTGAATAGAACACAATTAGTTCCTGCTCCTTTATCACTTCTTGAAAATAGAAGGCAATAAGAAATTGCACAAGCAACAGTCCATGGGCCAACAAACAGATTCTTTTTGAAGACTACTGGTACTAAAACAAGTCATGTCTTAATTATAGACTCTGGATTTAAACAGTCTTCCAAAGAGGTTAGCCATCTTAGACATCTTGAAGGCACCACTGCATAATGCCAATCAAACGATTGTACAATTTATTGCACACTTGCTTTTGGTGACTTATATCCCACCACTTTTCCACAGCAGCCATAGATCTGTCCTCCTCTTGAGGGTTACTCTGTGGGAATAGTGATTATATTCCCAAAATGCAAAAAAAAACAATTGTGTAAACCTTCCTGGTTTGTCTTATACAGCTCCCACAACTCCCAGACCAGGTTGGGAATTGCAGGCCATGCTTAAAGGGCTGCCTTTAAACAAGGCCTGGCCAGTTCATGGATTGTGGGAACCAGCGGAAACAGGGTCGGTCTAGCATTGCCAAAGCGAGTGCTTAGCCCAGCCTACAGGACAAGATGCACCAGGTACCCAGACAATCTTCCCTCTCAGCAGGGCCTACCGACTCCGGTTTGCGCTGAGTTCTGCGTTCTGCGGATAAAATCCCCGGAGTTTTGCAGCTGAGAGTCGAAGTCCACTCAGCATGGGGTCCCCGAACTGCTCGGCTCCTGCCGCAACAAGTGGGGAAGCCAAAGATGCCAGCCGCAGTGCCGATGGCGACTGCCGCTTCGGCGCTGTCAGCGAGAGTGTTTGCACGGGAGCGGGCCGGCGAGGAGCACATGGCAAGGCTACCGCTCCCTCTGCCATCAGCCAGCCCTTAGCAGGTGCTGAGCAGAGAGCAGACTTGCAGGAAGACAAACCCCCACCACGGCTTCGACAAGGCGCTGAATATGTCTCTGCAGAGGAAGACCAAGGTTCATTTGGCAGCTGGTGGGTGTGCTTATCGCGAATAAGTTTGGGAGGAGGAAGAGGGAGGCTGGCTCCCTCCCTCTCTAATCCTACTCCGCACAACAGCAGACCCCTGCCGCCCCCCCTATTGTGCATCTTCCATGGGAGTCATGTTGGGATTTAATAGCAACGTTACGTTTTCCCCGTTTAGTCATTCAGTGAATTCATGTCAGAGTGAGTGTGTGTGTGTGTGTGTGTGTTTTTGCATTCTGTGTTTCACAGCCTCATGAGTTTAATGAGATTTATTCCTAGATATAGATGTGCAGGACTGGCGTCTTAAAAATAGTCCTCTCGGTGCACACAGATTTGAAATGTTGGGTACCGTTGGATAGACTGGATTTTTCCTTGTTGCAAAGGATGGCTTCAAGCGGGAATGATGCAAGGAGCCCAATAATCTTCCCTCCTTTCTCTTTTTTTGAAAGCAGAACCAGCCTTTTATGTTAAGGCTCTGCTTGCCTTCCCAAACTCCAAACTCGCGCGTCCTATGCTCGCCTTCCCAAACTCCAAACTCACGCGTCCTACTTTCCTCGCTCGCCTTCCCAAACTCCAAACTGGAGTAGGACGAGGAAAGTAGGACGCGCGACTTTGGAGTTTGGGAAGGCGAGCGTACGACGCGCAAGTTTGGAGTTTGGGAAGGCGAGCATAGGACATGCAAGTTTGGAGTTTGGGAAGGCGAGCGAGGAAAATAAGACGCGTAAGTTTGGAGTTTGGGAAGGCGAGTGTAGGACGCGCGAGTTTGGAGTTTGAGAAGGCAAGCGAGGAAAGTAGGACATTTGGGAAGGCGAGCGTAGGACATGCAAGTTTGGAGTTTGGGAAGGCGAGCATAGGACATGCAAGTTTGGAGTTTGGGAAGGCGAGCGAGGAAAGTAGGATGCGCAAGTTTGGAGTTTGGGAAGGCGAGCATAGGACATGCAAGTTTGGAGTTTGGGAAGGCGAGTTAGGAAAGTAGGACGCGTAAGTTTGGAGTTTGGGAAGGCAAGTGTAGGACGCGCGAGTTTGGAGTTTGAGAAGGCAAGCGAGGAAAGTAGGACGTTTGGGAAGGCGAGCATAGGACATGCAAGTTTGGAGTTTGGGAAGGCGAGCGAGGAAAGTAGGATGCGCAAGTTTGGAGTTTGGGAAGGCGAGCGAGGAAAGTAGGATGCGCAAGTTTGGAGTTTGGGAAGGCGAGCGCCTTCCGAAACTCCAAACTCGCGCGTCCTACGCTCGCCTTCTCAAACTCCAAACTCCAAACATGATATTAAAGGGGGTGGGGGAAGACATGATATTAAAGGTGCGGGAAGAGATATTAAAGGGGGTGGGGGAAGACATGATATTAAAGGGGATTGGGGAAGAGATATTAAAGGGGGTGGGGGAAGAAATTATATTAAAGGGGGTGGGGGAAGTGTGTGTGTGTGTGTGAGAGACAGAGAGATAGATCCCCTTTTTGTAAGTTTGCTTACTCTGCAATGCTTTCCTTTCCTGACACTTTTGCTTCCCTGCTGGCTCAATCTTTCTTTCTCTCTGCTGCTTCTGCCGCCCAGATCTAGGGCTGCAGAGCGATTTCACTCCCCCCCCCCATGGCCGATCTGGGTAGAAGTGTTTTCGAAGCCTCTGGAACTCGCATCCATGGCCGTGGAGCGATTTTACGGTGCTTCAGTGGCTCGATGCGGCCACCGGAGGCCTGGAAAATGCGGTGGGGGGGAGAACGGCGGCAGCGCAATCTGCACAGTGGGTGGGTGGAAACGGCGGCAGCACGGCAATCCGCGTGGCTGTTGGGGGGAAAGGCGGCGGCGGCAGAGCGAACCGTGCAGCGGGTGGATTTCGCACCCCCCCACTGCCAATCCAGGCGACAGAGACCTTTTCCACCATCCAGCCCGGATCCGCCCAGCTCTTGCAGTTGCTCCCGGGCTCTCAGTGCAGAGAGAAAGAGAGCCGAGAGCGCAGGCGCACGTGTAGGGGCGGAAGGGAGCAGTCTGGCCCCGCCTCCCTCCAGGGCGATGGCGTGCGTGCCCACAGGGACGGCTCTGCGTGCCGCCTGTGGCACGCGTGCCATAGGTTCGCCACCACTGGTATAGAGTTTCCTGCCTGAGCATGGGGTTGGACTAAAAGACCTCCAAGGTCCCTTCCAACTCTGTTATTCTGTTAGTAATAACATTGATATCTGGTTATGTTGTACACCTGCTTCTCCATGTACATAACCAGAAGCCAGGCTGGCAAAAGGAGAAGGGGACGGCAGAGGATGAGATGGTTAGATATTATCATTGATGCAGTGGGCATGATTTGGGCAGACTCAGGGAGAAACTGGAGGACAGGTGGCCTTGCTGTGCTATGGTCCATGGAGTGGCAAAGAGTAGGACATGATTTAGTGACTGAACAACAACAAAAGAGCCTTGTTAGTACATTCTGGAAATAAAAGATCACTGCATGATTTACATTGATTCATTTATTAGTCCTAGATAACGTCGTGGATGGTATATAAACTGTGATCTTGCTTAGAGCTTAGGACTCACATTCGTCTGGATAGGATCCCAGCTGTCCCTGTTGATTTTCAATACAAGATGCTTCACTGCCTCTGTCTCCAAACACCTCAATGCTCAGAGGAGAAGTCTGAGAGCATTGTAGGGCTCTGATGGTGAAGTTGCACAAATATAATGGATCATACAATAAACATTTTGATCCGCAAATCTTATACATACAATCTGAATGTAGTAACAACAGGTAAAACAAGAAAATCCATTCATGCAGTGTTTCTCAACTCCAAGAAGTGTGGACTACAGCTTCCAGAATTCTCTAGCCATTATGGCTATTGCTGTCAATTCCAACAGTTTATATATCTGGACTTTGCTTATGTTGGGAAACATTGCTCTAATTCTTTTTTCTTATTAGCTGATCCTTGGTATTCATCTCAGGTCTCAATAGAATAATGTAGCATTAGGGGAAAAGATACATCCCAGTAATCCAGCACTGGAAGCTGAGATGGAGAAGACTTCCACAGCCAACAAGGCTTTTCCTGTGGAGCTCAAGTAAGTTGGAGGGGGCGTTGTCTTACCTGAACGCCTTTTCTCAGCATGACGATGGAGAATCCACAGATGGGTTGATCTTGTCTTCCTGCCCTAGAGACTAAGTCAATCAACCTTTGCCACGCCTCTCTCCTTGGACTAGGATCCCCAGTCACGACGAAGGCGCAGCTGTTGATGACATTTCAAGGTGGTGGCTCAAATACCCCTGACACAGGACCTGACGGACCTTATAAGGGGGGGAGTGGATTCTCCATCGTCATGCTGAGAAAAGGCGTTCAGGTAAGACAATGCCCCTTCTCCAGCATGATCGATGGAGAATCCACAGATGGGACATACCAAAGCCTCACTGTCCCCATGGGCGGGAAGAAGTCTGGGCCTGTGTCCCACTACCTGGTACTACTCCTTGGAGCACCCTCCTACCAAATGAGGCATCAGCAGAGGCAAACTTATCTAGTTTATAGTGCCTCACGAAGGGAGAAGGCAACGACCATGTCACTGCCTTACAGATTCCTTCAATCGACGCCTGTGTCGCCCACGCCGCTGAAGTTGCAGCACTGCGAGTGGAGTGCGCGGTGACCTGACTTGGAACTGGCAAGGAGTGCGTTTGGTACGCCCCCGCCATGCAAGCCCCAATCCATCTGCCAGTGGTAGAGGCAGTCACTTTCTGGCCCATTGAATAGGGCTGAAATGAAGCAAAGAGGGCTTCAGATTTGCTAAAGGATGCAGTCCGCTTGATATAGTGATGCACAACTCTGCGAACATCCAAGGTATGCCATTCACTTTCCAAGTCGTGAGACGGCTGAGGGCCAAAATCTGGCAGCACCACCTCCTGAGCCCTGTGAAACAATGAATTGATTTTGGGAACGAAGGAGGGGTCCAATCGTAGGACTACCCTGTCGGTATGAAAGATGCATAAGTCATCTCTGATAGAGAGAGCTGCCATTCAAAAACGCACCTAGCCGATGTGACGGCTACTAGGAAGGCGACCTTAAGTGTCAAGAACCATAGAGTGCAGGTACTGACAGGCGCAAGTGGAGGGGAAGTGAGGGCCTGTAAGACCCTGGACAGATCCCAAGAGGGATATCTGTGAATCACGGACGGTTTGGTGTTGGTTGCTCCCTTGACAAAGGAGCGCACCCTGGGATGCTGAGCCAAGGGCTCTGAATTGCCATACGTAAGCACCGTGGACAGAGCAGCCACTTGTCTGCAGATTGTATTGGGCGCCAAGCCCTTCTTGAGTCACTCCAACAAATAATATAATCCTTGGAATAGTGATCCTGATGGATCCAACTGTTGCTTCCCATGCCAGTGACAGAAAGTTTTCCATGTGGAATCATAAATTCTGTTAGTTGTAGGCCTTCTTGAAGCCTGAATCATAGTAATCACGTCTGACGAGTAGGACTCTTGTGTCAGGAGCCGCCGTTCAGATGTCAGGCGGTTAACTGGAGCCACTGGGGCTCTGGGTGTTGTAGAATCCCCTGGCTGAGGGAGATTCGATCTTGAGGTATTCTCCACAGAGGAGAAATCGAAAGGCTCATGAGGTCGGCAAACCACGGCCGGCTTGGCCAGTGTGGAGCAACTAGTATCACCTCTGCCCGTTCCTGCAGTATCTTTCGAATAACTGCCTGGAGCAGAGGAAGAGGATGGAACACATAGAGAAGCCCCCTGGGCCATGGGCTGCAGAGGGCATCTACTCTCTCTGCCCCTTGAGACGGGAACTGGGAGAAAAATCTCGGGAGCTGGGAATTCGCTGGAGTAGTGAACAGATCCAGCACTGGATGACCAAACCTCTCCGATATCTCCCTGGAGAGATCTGGATGCAGGTGCCACTCGGAGTGGTCCACTGTTGTCCTGCTCAAGAAAACCGCTTGCCGATTCATCTCTCCCAAGATGTGCTCGGCCTTGAGGGAGGAGAGATTGATCTCTGCCCAGGTTCCCAATGACTGAGCCTCGGCCATAAGGGACCTGTAATGGGTACCCCCCTGCCGGTTGACATGGGCTTTCGCTGCCACGTTGTCCGTGAGGACTAGAACGTGTTGTCTTGCCACTGTGCTGCGAAAGTGGTGGAGAGCCAGGTGTATAACTCTGAGCTCCAACCAGTTTATGTTGTGCTTCAGATCTAACCGGGACCACTGGCCCTGAGCCAACTGTGATTGCAGGTGTGCTCCCCAGCCGAACAAACTGGTATCCGAGATCAGGATGAGCCGGGTGGGTTCCTTGAATAAGGTCCCCTTGACCACCGCTGGGGAGACCCACCACTGGAGGGATTTTAGGGTCTGTGACGGAACCCTTACTGTTTGGCTGGAGGAACTGGTGCCCAGCCTCTGGAATGGGAGCAAGAACCATTGCAGGTTTCTGGAGTGTAGTCGGGCCCAAGGCACAATTGCTATGCAGGAAACCATCTTTCCTAATGATTGGGAAAGCATAGCCAGGGTGACTACACACTCCCTTTGAATCTGGTTGACCAGGGATCGGATGCTGTCCCAACGTTCCCGAGATAGGTAGACCTCGCACTTCCTTGTATCTATCACCGTGCCCAGGTGAAGGATGCGGATGGAGGGAACTGTCTGGCTTTCTGGAAAGTTACTGAAAAACCCGTGGGTCTTGATGGGCAATGCCAGTTCTGACTGAGCCAATTAAACTGAGGAGGATTGAATGACCTTTGTGAACACTCTGGGGACCGATGAGAGGCCGAAAGGTAGAGCTCTGTATTGAAAGTGTTGGTTTGTGTAGCAGAGCCTGGGGAATTTCCGGTGCCCGGGAAGGATGGGAATATGTAGGTAGGCCTCCGTCAGGTCGACGGACGTCAGGAGGTCCCCCTTTCTTTTTTTTTCTTTTTTTAAAATATGTTTAATTATTTTTATTGGGATAGAAAGGGAAGGGTAGGTAAAGGTATAACATGGGGTAAAAAACAAGGATTAAACCAAGGGTAGGGATAGATACAATAATGGGGTTAACCCCAACACTAAATCAACGCTTTAGCAAGCAGACTGTCGTCCGGGTATACATATTAAGTATGCATGATTAACATAGTACTAAAAAGCTATATTAATAAATTTATCACTATTAATGGTAAAAACTTAACCCAATACATATCATTCATTCTATAAGTAACAATAATCAGTATACTATTAGTGATGTATTACTAAGTAAATATAGTTACATATAAATATCAATATAACGCTTATTAATTATAATTAATTATAGTTAAATGTAAACATCTAACCAAAAAGTTAAAAAATAATATTCAAAAGAAAATACATCATTTATCTTATTTAATTTCATCATCCTTTTTCATTCTGTCTTATTGCTAACCATTGATAAAAATTTTTCCCATGTTTTAAAGAAAATTGTGTCTTCTTTCTCTTTAATTTCTAAAGTTAGTCTATCCATTTCTGCACATTCCAATATTTTCATAATAATAATCTGGTCAGGTGGTATCTTTTCATTTTTCCAAAATTGGGCAAATGCTATTCTCGCGGCTGTTAATATATGTAAGATTAAATATTCATTCTCTTTTCCGTAATTAGATCTTAATATTCCTAATAAAAACAATTCCGGTTTGAATTCTATCTGTATCTTAGTCATCTTTTCTAGCCATTTATGAATTTTAAGCCAATATATCTTTGCATTAGGGCATATCCACCAGATATGATAATAAGTTCCTGGTTTTTGTTTACATTTCCAACACATATTTGATACATTTTTAAACATTTTCTCTAGTCTAACTGGTGTCATGTGCCATCTATAAAACATTTTGTATAAATTCTCCTTATATGCAGCCGCTTTAGTAAGTTTAATATTTCGATCCCATAGTTTTTGCCAATCTTCTAAGTCTATAGAATATCCAAAATTCTTAGCCCATACTATCATTGTTTCTTTTACTTGTTCTTCTTCCATCTTCCAGCTTAGCAGAAATTTATAGAGTTTTTTAATCAAATGTTCATCAGTTTTTAACAATATTTTATCTAGCGGTGTCTGTTCTTTATAAAATCCTGTAGACTTTATATCTTTTTCATATCTTGTCTGAATTTGCAAGTAAGACCACCATGTTAAGTCAATACCCTGTTGCTGAAGAATTTGTCTGTCTTTAAGTTTCCCATCTTTGTCCAAAATATCTTTATAGCTAACGAGTTTATCATAGTTAATTAAATTTGGATAGGAAAAGGCTTCCATTGTCGAAATCCACTCAGGTATTTTCATGTACATTTTATGTTTAATTTTTTCCCACTCTGAAAACAGTACATTCCTTATAGCATGATTTTGAAAATATTTATGTACTTTATTTTTCTCATACCACAAAAATGCATGCCAACCTAATTGCAAATCATGCCCCTCTAAATAAAGAAGCCTTTTGTTTCTCAATGTAATCCATTCTTTAAGCCAAAGCAAAATAGCTGCCTGATAATAAAGTCTCCAATCCGGGAGTCCAAGGCCCCCTCTGTCTTTAGAATCTTGTAATAATTTAATTTTAATTCTAGCTTTTTTACCTTGCCATATAAATCTGATTATTGTAGCGTTTAATTCATCAAAGAATTTTTGATTTAACTTGACAGGAACTGTTTGAAAAAGAAAAATTAGCTTAGGTAAAATGTTCATCTTAACAGTCGCTATCCTTCCTAGTAATGATAATTGAAGATTTTTCCACTTCTCCAAATCCACTTTTATTTGTTTTAGTAATCTCTCGTAGTTGTCTTCTTTTATTGTTGTATATTTTGAAGTTAAATAGATACCTAAATATTTAACTTTTTTCGCTATTTGAAGGTTTGTCTTTTTAGCAAATTGAATTTTTTGTTTATCTGTTAAATTCTTCGTTAATACTTTAGTCTTTTCCCTGTTTATCTTCAACCCCGCCACTTCTCCAAATTTCTCTATTTTCCGCAAGAGTTTAACAGCTGTCTCTAGTGGTTCCTCCAAAATAAAAACTAAATCATCCGCAAAAGCCTGTAGTTTGTATTTTTGATCTTTTATCTCCAATCCTTTAATCTCAATATCTTGCCTAATATTTCTAGCCAACACTTCCAATGTAAAAATGAATAACAAAGGGGACAATGGACATCCCTGCCTTGTGCCTTTTTTAATGTCAAAGCTGTCTGTGTAGTCTCCATTTATAAGTATCCTTGCTGATTGTTTATTATAAATTGCTTGAATTGCATTTATAAAATTTCCGCCAAAGTCCATCTCCTTCAACTGTTGAAACAAAAATTGCCAATTAAGATTATCAAAAGCTTTTTGCGCATCAAGAAATATAAGCGCCAACTGTTTCCCTGGATGGTTTTCATAATACTCCAACACATTTAAAATAATCCTTAAATTATTCTTTATCTGTCTTTTTGGTAAAAAGCCATTTTGGTCTGGATGGACGAATTCAGTCAAAAATTTCTTCATTCTTTCTGCCATTATTGTAGTAAATATTTTATAATCCACGTTTAATAAGGATATTGGTCTATAATTTTTAATTTGTGTGCAATCAGTGTCTTCTTTAGGTATAAGAGAAATATTGGCTTCTTTCCATGAATTTGGTATTTTTGTCTCTGAAAAAGCTTCATTACAAAGATCTTTCAAACTCGGGCTGACAATGTCTTGTAAAGCTATATAAAATTCTGCAGGGAGACCATCAGGTCCCGGAGTTTTATCCTTCTTTTGCTTTTTTATCGCCTCTGTAATCTCCATCATTGTTATGTTCTCATTTAGTATGTGTTGCATATTCTCTGGTACCTTTGGAAGATCCGCTTCTTTTAAATATTCCTGTATTGTCTCATTCGAAACCACCTCAGTTTTATAAAGTGTCTCATAATAAGCTGCAGTAATTTTTTTAATTGCATCATTGTGGCAGTACAATTGGCCTTTTGAATCTTGTAGTTTACTTATCAGTCTTTTTTCTCTTTCTTTTTTCAATTTATATGCCAGCCATCTTCCGGGTTTATTGGCATTTTCAAAGAAATTCTGTTTACATCGTTTAATCTGTTGTGCCCTTATATCCATTTCCAATAAGTTTAATTTGTGTTTTATTAATTCCATTTGTGTCTTCAATTCTTTCTTTTGTGGATCATTTCGTAGCTCCAGTTCCAAGTTACTAAGTTGTTCTTTCAATCTAAGCTGTGTTTGTTTCTTTTCTTTATTCTTTTTGGCCACATAGGTTATAGCCACGCCCCTAAAATAAGCTTTTGCTGTATCCCATACATTTTGAATGGAAGTTTCTTCTTTATTTATTAAAAAAAAAAAATCCATTTCTTTCGTTGCTAATTGCAGAAATTCCTTTTCTTTCAATATAGCTTTGTTCAGCCACCATCTTAGTTTCTTTCTAGTTCCTTTCCACGTCATTCTAATAGGATTATGGTCTGCCCAAATATTAGGTTCTATTTCAATCTCCTGTATCATAGTCTTTAAATCATAAGAAGTCCATATCATATCAATTCGTGACCAGGATTTATGCCTATTTGAATAAAATGTATATTGTGCTTTATCTGGATTCATTTCTCTCCATATATCTTGTATACCTAATTCGTCTTTCATCTTTAGAAAAGACTTAGATAATGTATTTCCCCCTTTTTTCCCTTGTTTGTGGCTCTTATAATCCTGTTTTACATCAGTTATCGCATTAAAGTCTCCAAGAATACAAAGGTTTTGATAGTTTAATTCCATTAATTTATCATATAGTTGCTGGAAAAATTGGTCTTGTTTCTCATTGGGGGCATATATCGCAATCATCAAAATTTGTTTTTGGTTCCATGTAGTTTCCACAATTAATAGTCTTCCTTCGTCATCAGCATAAATTTGTTTTGGGCTCATCTTCTCTTTTATATAGAAAGCTACCCCTCTTTTCTTTTGCAGTGCCGATGAAAAATAAAGTTTGCCTATTTTTGGTTGTTCTAGAAGTCTAAAGTGTTGTCTTTTTATATGTGTCTCTTGGAGACAGATTATGTCCATTTTTAATTTTTGTAATCTATAGAATATTTTACTCCTTTTTGATGGGGAGTTAAGACCATTTATATTTGTTGAGAAAATTCCAATTTCTTCCATAGTTTTAATTGTACTTAGATCTCAGTCTTCTAGGAGAAGTTATCTGTCTCTGATCCTTGGGTCTTACATCTTCTTCTGATTGAGTCTTTTTAGGTTCTTCCTCTTCTGTTTGTTTCGATGCTCCTGCTTCTTCCTCTGGTTTCTTAGATCTGATATCGCCTTCTTCCAGAAATGTTCTATGATTATTAAAAAATTCCTCTGCTTTAAATGGGGTATCCAATCTATATCTTCTCGAGTCCCAAAAAATTAATAATCCTTCTGGGACCAACCATCTAAAATTTACTCCTTTGTTCAGTAGTTTCCTTGTCAAAAATTGATATTCTCTTCGTGCTTCTCTTATTCTCTTCGGGATCTGTTTAAGAACTAGAAGTTCTTTATCTTTATATTTCAGTGGTTGGTCTCTTATTGCTCTCAAAATCTCATCTCGTATTGCTCTTTTAAGAAATCTTATGTGGACCTCTCTGGGAACTCTATTTCTTCTTGCATAGCTTGAATTAACTCTAAAGACCTGGTCCATTTCTTTTTTCATTTGGTCCATTTCCATTCCAAGTCGATCCGCCAATAGCTCACACATCAACTCTAACAGGTTCTCATCTTTCTCTTCTGTGATATTTTGGTATCTCAAGAAGTATGACGCCCGTTCCATCTCCATGACAGCGATGCTATCTTCCAATTCCGCATTAACATGTGCCAATCTCTGGTTTTCATCTTGTAATGCTTCTAATTTCTGATCAACCATCTCCGACTTATCCTCTATTTTTTGTATTCTTTGTTGAGTATCTATCATCGCCTGTTGGAAAGTTTCCATTTTTTGATCCATTTTAAGAAGATCACTTTTCAAGTCTTCATAATTTTTATCCAAATCTTTTTTCATTTCCATTTTAGAGTCTGCGATTGCTTGGAGTATCGCTTGCGTATCTTTTTGTTGAGTTTCCTGTTGTAGAAATGTAGTAATTGATTTTTGAGGAGCTGGGCTCACTGATGTTGAAGCGGGGGCTGAAGAGCCCTTCTTCACCCCTTTAGCCAAATTTGAGATGCTCATCTTCTAGTTGTTGTATTTATTTATAATCCACTGAGGGACCCAATGGCTAGTTATAATCCACCAGAGGGCCCGATGGCCAATTGTAATCCAATGCCCTCCTATTATCAGGAGACAAGGCACATGTACTTTTAACGGGAAAAAAGAAAAAAGAAAGGAAAAAGTACTAGTAATTCCAACAAAAAATTAATTAAGAAAAAGAAAAAAAAGAGGGGAACAACAAAAAATTTCTGGAACCATCCCGAAAGGAGGGAGAATAAAAAAGTAAAAGTAAAAAGAGCAAACAAAAAGGCCAAAAAAAGAGATGTATTTATACCCAAAAGAAAAATAAAAAAAAAGAAAGAATTGTGATGTAAAAACAAAAATATTATAAAGAAAAATGATCTAATTGTAAATTAAAAAAATTATTTCACAGTCACCCACAAGAAAAAACAAAACCCTATTTTTTTTTGCTGTAGAAAATATATAGCTAATTAAAAAGACCAAACATTCACAGAAGGAGCTGGGAACTTCCCTCTCAGTAGCTTTGAGAGAGATAAGGATGTCTGGGCTTGCAGCCAAGTCTTGCAGCTGAATAAACAAAGCTATCAGAGAACAAAGAGAGGAAAATTACAATGTAGCCTCTAGGTGGTAAAAAAAGGGGAAAAAAAAAGTGTCCGAAGTGGGAACTTAGTTTCAGAGTTCTTTAAAGTTCTTTAAAGTTAGTGAAAGTAACAACAACAAAAAAACAGAGTGGCTTTTCCCAGTTATTAAGTCTTCCTCTCCTTCCAAAAATAAAATATTTTCTCCAGTTAAAAAGGTTTTTAAAGTAATCCAAATTGGTTCTTTCGCTTAAACCGCCGTTTATCCAGGAGGGGGGGGGAATAAATCCACCTCCTTCCTCCCTTCAACCTTCCAGCTTCGTTTTAAAGACAATCTTCAATTAAATCCACTTCATAAAGAGAAAAGAAGCATATTCTCACCCGTCCGGGCTGCTTGCCTTCCAAATCAGCTGTTTTCTGTCTCCGACGATCAGCTGGGAATGGCGGCTCGCATAAATGCGATACGCCTTTCTTTTGCTGGTTCCAGGGGCTGCTTTGGGTTCAGTAAGCCGGCTACCGCCGGCTCCCGTTCCTCAAAGGTTCGCCCTTCGGTGGCCACCCCTCCAGGGTGGCGTTTAGCCCAAACGGGCCCGCCAGCGAAGAAATTTCGGACCCGGGGAGCGGAGCAATTTTCCCCGGGTCTACAGTCAGCAAAGTCACCGGAAGCTCTCAGGAGGTCCCCCTTTCTGATGCCGGCCAATATGGATTGGACCGTTTGCATCTCGAGTCTGCTGTATGCCAAGTGAGACTTTAATCCTTTTAATCGAGGATCGCCCTCCATCCTCCCTAGGTCTTGGGAACAATGAACAGAATGGAATAAAACCCCCATTCTTTCTGCCCTGCCGGTACCGGTTCTATGGCCCGGATCTCTAGGAGATGTCGAATGGTCTCCTGCATGAGACCTCTTTTGACCGGATTTTTGGGCGATGGGCAAGAGACGAAATGTCTCGGGGGGTTGGAGGTGAACTCCAGAGATAGGCCAAATCTAATGGGTTGAGGACCCAGAGGTCCGTGGTGGTGGCTTCCCATTTGTGCGCGAAGAGAGCCAACCTGCCCCCTATGGGAGAGGCCTCCCTGCGGGCACTTGGACTGTCAAAGGGACGGCCTCCCGTGCCTTGAAAGGGCCGCCTGGCCTGGAATTGCTGTCTAGGTCTGTCCCTATTGCCAGATCTGTCGAATTGACGGTCTGGTCTGGGTGGAAAAGGTCAGGAGAACTGAGCAAACTCCGATCCTCTCCCTGAAAGAAAGGACTGCCTGCAGGCGTAGGAGGTAGTCCTCCTATCTACCCTCCTGAAAGGATGGGACATGACCTTGTGTTTATCCTCATTTTCAATTAGATAAGGATTTAAGGCCTCTCCAAATAACTGTCCGCCTCTGTAAAGGGCAGCAGCTAAAACACCACCTGGACCTAACATCCGCTCGCCACTGTTTGAGCCCGATGCAGCCACTAATTTGCTCAAGTCGTGGTGCATCTGTACCTCTTCTGGCGGGACTCTAGCCACTGGGCTCAGAGGCCCAACCCTCGTCGCATGTGCGGGAATCGGAAGGCCAGGCCCCTCGCTGTAAGGGGCCATCTCTACCTGCTCTGCCCTGGGAAAAAACAAACTGACCTGATTTCCCTTTCCGGAGACCATTCACTTGGGGCAGTCGAGGTTGAAGGAGTGTGTTGTGTGCCAAAAAACCGATGCCTCCATGGGAACAGGGGAGGCCTGTCCGGCTGCTCCCTTGCCATGTCGCTTTTCCGCTTTGGAGAATTGTTTCTCTAAGGCCTGGTGCCTCCTGCTGACTTCCTTCTCAGCAGCTTTAGAGGACTTCTTGCCAGAGATAGATCTGGACTTTTTTCTTTTTTTTTTTTTGTGCCTGGAAGAACTGCTGGAGGCACTTTGAGAGGTCTGAGATTCAGTGTTGTCTGCCATTGCAAATAAGATATATCTCAGTGTTGTGCTGAGAGGGATCTCGACAGTAAGAGGCCAAGTACTGGCTAGTGGTGGTGGCTGCAATAGCCGGCACGCTCACAATCCTGATAGTGACTGTGGACCAACTTAATGGAAATAGCCAGTACACGTAAGGTCAATAGTGGCTGCAAGACCAACTTAATGGTATGGCCAGCGCACGTGCACTGCTCTTGATGGCAGCAAGACCAGTAATGGCACGGCCAGTGCCCTGGTAAACCCTACAGTGGCGGCAAGACCAAATTAATAGTATGGCCAACACACATGTAATCCACTTAGTGGCGGCAAGACCAACTTAATGGTAACAGCCAGAACACATGCAATCCACTTAGGGGCGGCAAGACCAACTCAATGGTAACAGCCAGCCCACATGCAGTCCACTTAGTGGCGGCGAGACCAACTTAATGGTAATGGCCAGCACACATGTAATCCACTTGGTGGTGGCAAGACCAACTTAATGGTAATGGCAGCACACATGTAATCCACTTAGTGGTGGCAAGACCAACTTAATGGTAACGGCCAGCATAATGGCACGGCCAGCACACTAGAAACAGGAGCACACGTTGTAACCAGAGGATGTATAGGCAATCAAAGCTGTGAGTTGTAGGCCTTTGTGCAGGAGCCAAATTGGTGGCCATTGAAGAGGGCCCAGTGATGCTCTGAAGCGTTGATAGTTGCTCCTTGAAACGCCTCCTGCTGGCCTCTTTCTCAGCCGCTTTAGGATTTTTTTGAGAAATTAGCCTTGGCCTTGAGTTTCCCAGCAGCCTCCTGTTTGGAGGACTTGGACTTCTTGGGCCTGGAAGTGCTGCTGGAGGCACCTTGGGAAGTCTGAGGTGCCATGTTGCCTGCCATTGCAATCAGAGATATCTCAGTGGTGTGCTAAGAGGGATCTCAATAGAGATATCTCAGTGGTGTGCTGAGAGGGATCTCAATAGTAAGAAGTCGAGTACTGATAGTGGCGGTGGGCCACTGAATGTAATAGCCAGCGTACTCCAGGTCAAATGTGGCTGCAAGACCAACTTAATGGTACGGCAGCACACAAGACTCCTGATGGCAGCAGGACCAGTAAAGGCACGGCCAGTGCTCTGGTCAGTTCTACTGTGGCGGCAAGACCAACTCAGTGGTAACGGCCAGCTCACATGTAGTCCACTTAGTGGCGGCAAGACCAACTTAATGGTAATGGCCAGCTCACATGTAGTCCGCTTAGTGGCGGCAAGACCAACTTAATGGTAATGGCCAGCACACTTTTAGTAAGCAGTTGGTGGCGGCAAGGCCAATTCCATGGTACGGCCAGCACACTTGTACAGTCAGAAAGGAACAAGCAGATAATACTGAAATGTTTAGGCCTTGTGCAGGATCCAAAATGGCGGCTGTCTAGGTAGGCCCAGTCACGCCCTGAGGCCTTGAATCACGCCAACCGTGGCGAAGAGGACAGACGATTATAATGCAAAATTGTCCTTGGTGAACGGAATCAGACACTTTATGTAGTAATTTGCCAGCAGGGTGGCAATCCACAAGATTCCTTGTTTCTGTCCTGTTCGGAGCACTTCGCGGCCTTCAAAAATGCAACACTGGATTCTCATTTTACCGACCTCAGGAGGATGGAAGGCTGAGTCAACCTTGAGCTGGTCAGGATCAAACTCCTGGTTATGGGCAGAGTTAACCTGCAAGACTGTATTCTAACCACTGTGCCACCACGGCTCTTGTATATGGTATAGTATTATAATAGTATGATATAATATTATCATAATGGCAAGCATTTTCTGCAAACACCTCTGCCTCTTCCTATTATTCATAAAATAAATATTATGAACCAGATGGAGAAAGGAGGGTCCTTTAAGAACCCAGACAGCCGCACCTGATTGAAGACTCTGTGCCACAAAATCATGTTCTCGTTAATTCTGAATTCTTCTCCACCGGGTGCATCTGGATCTATCCATCCAATTTTCACTCTTTCAAAGGACCTGTTTGGAAAAGCGACCATGTTCACAATGTCAAATCCACCTCTTATTTCTTTTCGCTCATTAAAGGACACAAAGTCATTCGCTGAATTGTTGAAGGAAACCCTTTTAAGATATGGGTGGAGCTGATTGGAAACCAAGAGAAAGAAAGCATATATTATTTAGAAAGATATAAACAAAAGAAGCTTAAAGAATTAATGAATTAAATGAATTAAAGATTTCATTTATTTTTAACAGAATAACAGATTTGGAAGGGACCTTAGAGGTCTTCTAGTCCAACACCTGCTCAAGCAGGAGACCCTATACCATTCTAGATAAATGACTGTCCAGTTTCTTTTTTGTTGTTGTTGTTAGTTGCGAAGTCATGTCCGGCCCATCGCGACCCCATGGACAACGTTCCTCCAGGCCTTCCTGTCCTCTACCATCTTCTGCACCCCAGGATGGGACTCCAAGCTAACCTCTCCAATGGACTGAGACCGGTAAGCCCCATCTTGCCAGCAGCAGATCCCTTGTGTCTGTGGATGGGTTTCCCAGGCCCTGCCCATGTGGAGCCAGGGTAGTAAAGGGAGTTTTGAGTTTGAGCTCAAGGGCTGCTTTGGAAAGAAGGTGAAGGTGAGTACCTCTAAATTTTAACTTTAAAGCCCAGGGGAACAAAGGAAATGTATGTATGTCTGTGTGTGTGTGTGAGTGAGAAAACCCTTTTTCCCACAACCACACTTGGATTTTGCTCCCTCTGGTCTTTTCTAACCGCAGAAAGGATCTGTTCAAGTGGCAGACCCTGGAAAGCATGGGGGTTTGGCCAGAGCGCAGGACCTTTTGTTAGGGAAAAGGGAGAGGCTGTGTGAAAATGGAATGGAATGAGTGAATGAGAGAATTGGATTTGGGCAACCAGTTGATAAGGCCCTGTAAGCAAAGCCTAGTTCAGAAGGTGCCAGTATTCACTGCGTAGGGGGCAGAAAAGGAGGGGTCAGTACTCATCGCTTTCCAAAAAAAGGTGCAGGTCCTCCCAGACCCACAAGGGGTCTGAAAACCATGACAGAAAAGGAGGTGTCAGTACTCATCGCTTTTCAAAAAGGCGCAGGTCCTCCCGGACTAACGAGGAGTCCAAAAACCGTGACAGATAGTTCCCAGGGAAGGAGGTAAGGGTACTTCGTCAGGGAACCGAAGTCCTCCCCGGACGCTTTCTCGTCTGAAAAACCAGGTTTTTTTTTTCCTTTTGTACCTGACTGAGCCAAAGTGAGCCCCACATCTGAGAGGGAACATGGGAAGCGGCAGTTCAAAGGTGACAATTAGGACTCCCCTAGGAGATTTGCTCGAAATGAAGAGCAAGAGAAATATGTAAGAAATGGGCTTTGCTGGGAAACCAATTTGGCTAAATAAAGGTACTTAAAGGGAAAATAAGAAATAGTGATTCTCTCTCTCTTTCTCTCTCTCTCTATGCAACCACGTGGTATGTTTAAGATTTGTGCCTTCCCTAATTTGAGTTAACTGAGATTTATGGTGGGAATGACTAGGACAGTGGTGGCGAACCTATGGCACGCGTGCCAGAGGTGGCACTCAGAGCCCTCTCTGTTGGCACGCGTGCCACCGCCGCCCAGAGCAGGAGCCCCGCCCAGCACAAAGGTGAAGCGGCCGACTAGCAAGCTCAAATAGAGGTGGTAGAGCACAGGTCACCAACCATTGTCGATTGGCGGACTGGAAGAAAAGGGAGGGGGAAGCATTTTATATGTGTGCATGCGCGCACGGGGCCGCGAGCACGCACGTGCTGCAAATGGGGCGGGGCTAGTGCCTGCGTGATACTCACTAGCCCTGCCCCATTCTTGCATGGTGCAGCGCCTTGTATCTGCACCCCGTGGTGCAGTGGTGGCCATTTTTGTGCCTTGCAGCACGGTGGCCCATTTTTGCGCCCCTGGTTTTTGTGTGCCAGAGGCGGCACTCAGAGGCGCCTCCCTGCCCCCCCCCCCCCGAGGGCACCACAATACTGATGCAGCCCTGGCACTTTGCGATAAGTAAGTGGGTTTTGGGTTGCGGTTTGGGCACTCGGTCTCTAAAAGGTTTGCCGTCACTGGACTAGGATGTGTAAAACTAAGACTTCTGTTTCCTTTTCTGTTCTCTTGTTTTTGTGTATATATGTGTGTCAAAGTCTTTGTGTGTGAGGTAAATGTGACTGTTTATTGTTTCTAATTCAAAGATAAAAGAATTTTAAAATTCTGCTAGAAATTCTGCTTAAATTAAGCCACCAAAAGTAAAATATCCTCACTCTGTCTGGCCAACAAACAGAGTGAAGGAAAATTTGTTTGTTTGTTTGTTTGTTTTCTTTCTCTCCCCTTTCTCTCTCTGTACTCTTAAGAACAGCCCAAAGTTAGCAGGAGGGAATGTTTTAAGTTCATCTGCTGGAAAAGTTTCACTCTTGTATTTATTGTATGTGTTGTATTTGTGTTTTATCTGTCTATCCTTTTCCTGAAATATGAGGTGTGTCTAGCTACAAGAGCCTCCTGACGCTCAAGTTTGCTTGTGTGGGGAAATAATCTTCTTCTTAAGTTACTTTTCTTATCCTATCACTAATTGGTAAAACTACTATGAAGCTAATCCTGGAACATAAGCATTTTTCAATCTCTAAAATAATGTGGTCTATTTTAGAATAAATGTTAAAGGTAGATCCTCCTGCCCCTGGCAAGTTGCACACTTTAAAATATTAGGCTTTTAAAATTATTTGGAGCTTTCAGCATTCTCAAGCTGCCCAGCATTTTTTTTTAAGTGGCAAGTCCTTAAGTCTTTAATATGTTACAAATGTTCAGTTCAGAAATGAGACCTTTCATTTATGTTCTCTTACCAGAATCCAGCCTTTCTTTTGTCCTCATCTGTGATTTCCTCATTTTGTCTGCCTATCTGTTTCTTTAACCACTGCAGTATTAATGCCTTTTCAAACTCTGCCTGCAAGCTACCACCCCCCATCTACTTCTCTTTTTTCTTATCCTCTGTTCACCAGGCCTTTTGTCTTCCGATCCTGGGAGAGTCCACCCAGAAAGGGGGGGAGATCTTGTTCTCGTGTCTTTCAGCCCTGCATAGATGACCCCCCCCCCAACCTTTGGAAGCAGAGCACACTGACCCAGATGCTGCCTCCATCCATTTGAGCCATGGAATTGAGTTTTGAATCTGGCCATCCGGGGAAAAAAAAAGCCACCATGCAACCTGAGATCTTCCCAAGTCCTACCATTCCGCCAGATGCCTGTGAAATTGCAGAAGAAGGAAGGAGCCCTGGAGCCATTGGTCCCCATGTGAAGCCTCAGAAGAAAATTAGGAAGCCTATGGGGGGAGGGTGGAAACTCATTGTAAATTTTTCTTTCTTGCCCCATTTGTATTGTAATAAGCCAGTTGAATGGATTCATGGAGTGATGGCATTTGGGAATAGTTGGCACAGCAAGTACTGAACACCTTGGGACTTTTGTCTGGTGGGAGGGAAAATTTATCCAGGATGTTTGTATTGCCTGTTTGTATTAGCAGCTGCACACACACACATGCACACATTCAGAATCACATTGAGTCTATCTCTTTCACTTATCTTTAGTAAAGTTCCAGCCTGATTCTTGCCCTGTGTCATTAAAACTTTGTAGGAACAATTTCCAGCAAATTCCAAGGGGGAGGGAACCAGGCCCCCTCAGGCAATTTGCAATTCGTATGCCCTGACTGAGGAAGTAGCAGGAAAGAGATCTCCAAACCTAAGCCCTGAATATCTTGCACTGGTGGACTCAGATTGGGAGTCCTAGGGCTCACTATGTGCAATTTAAGAAAATGTAATAGCCTGGCTTGCATACTGGCTAACCTCAATTGGACATTACAAACCTGGATGCACTGAACTAAGAGCTAGGGCAGGAAACAACCCTTGAAAATGGGCAGCTAGTGGTTATGTACTGAGGCAAACCATGGCTATGAAGAATTTTGGGAGGAATGTGCAAACCTGACTGGAAGCTCAAAGTGACATCCAACATTTGAAAATGATTGGCACAGAATATTGGAAACTATAAATTTCTTTTCCACCTAACAAAATTTTTGCCCTGACTTTTAGAACTTTATGGGTTGGAAGCTCCCCTTTTGGGAGCAGGGATCTTTTTTCTGCTTGCCTCCATTAGTGTCTTCTCTTTTTTTGCTTAACAGTTTAAAGCTTGTTTACCAAGTCTCCCTGACCAGATCAATTTTAATCTTGTGCCAGTAAAAGTTTGTCACCCACACTATTATGGCACAAAGGGGGGATTGTGGGAAGTCAGCCCCCCAGAGAAGGAAATATTAAAAGGGCAGGAAAATATATTTCCTCAAAGGATCTTGAAGAGGCAGAAAAGCATGCCCAGTTTTCCTTGATAGCCCCAGGTCTCCCTCCCCCAAGCAGAAGCCAGCTCAGTACAAATGCAGATGTAAACCATCAGGAAGGTTGAAGCTAGGAGATTAAGAAGACAAAGACACCTAAAATCTGCATACCTCACGCAAACTCTAAGAGTCATTAGCCCCAGCACCAGGGAAGCAGGATATGACCTTTGGGACATAATAGGATTAACCCATCACCATCAGAATACCAGAAAAGCACACTCAGACTCAGGTCAAAGTTCATGCCACAGGAACAGGAAACAACTCAAAACAAAAGGCTCCAGAGGGTATAAAAACCCACTCCCTACATGTGCTAAGCCCTTCTCTTTCTTTTCTGCCAGAGCCATCTTTCTGTCTGGCTCTCCTCTTCAATAAACTGCAACCTTCTTTCTAAAGCAGTCGCCATGTTGTTTATCCCCGGCTTGGACTGAACCACGATGAAGACTTTTCTTTCAACACTCCCATACGTGAAGCAGTGGGAGCATCTTATTCCTAACTCCCCTGTTTCTTCACACCAGGGGCATCTGGGCTGATTATCTGATAGAGGAGTATTTGGATGGCTCCTGTCATTTTGCATGGCTGCAAACATTTTAAAATCTTCCCTTCTCTGTGTTCTCCTTTTCCTATCCCTATCCCTTTCCCTTTCCTTTTTTGCTTCCTTCCTCTCTTTCTCTTCTTCCCTTAGTCTTTCCCTTTGGTCGAACACAAAATGTGCTATTCTTTGTAGTTCTGATATCTCCAAATTGGACCAGTTAGATACAATTCGGTGGAAATGGACCTGGATGTCGTTGGCTGACTGGTCAATGAATGCTGAAGCCAGGATCTGCTAGTCTTTAGGGCTGTTCACAACTAAGTGGGCAAAAGCAACCCCCACCTCTAGGAGAAAGACCCAGAAGGCATCTGGTGTCTCACCATCTCTCTGCACTGTGCGCTGAAACTCAGGCCAGTTTAGCGGCTTTCACCTTATCCTATTCAGTACTTCTAATAAGTTATCCTTTGCCCTACCATATTTGTCCCAATGGGTAGCTGTATTATAATCCCAAACGGGATGTCAAGGTTGAATTGCTAAGATGCATGTTAACCTCTGTCTCTACTCAACTTGCCATAGAAACGGGGGGGAGGGAGAGCCTGGGAAAGAAACAGGAGTTTCAAGAAGCCATCCATGGACTGTGAGACCCAAGGTCACAAAAGCAGGTGTCTGATGGAGAAGTGGATCGTTTCCATAACAAACCGAAGAGATGTGATTGGGCAATGTGAACACTTGGTGGGTGGGGGTTATGAAAAGCTATTGTTAACTAAACAGATTTTCACACGGGAAAACTAGAGTTGATTTTGCTTCTTCAGTACTGAGATGTGTATTCAATAAAGTTTATCTTTTATGGCATCTCAAAGCTATAAAGATTTCTCAGTGTTGAATTCGCTAGCTGGACGGTTGACATTAAATCAACTCTCATAAAGTTGTGAGTGCAGCCTACTTGGAGGCTTCTGAGAGGACTGTAGCGTAACAATGTCAGGAGCAGAGAAGAAGAACGAGACCACGGCCAAGCTGGGGCTGGCCCCCCCTCGGGAAGCACCAGCAGCAACCCAGCTGGACTACAGGGCACAACCAGTGGTGACGCGGTCCAAGGTGAGAGCGGAGAAGACGGGGCAGCCACAGGTGCGTGAAGAGGGAGCCATGGCGGGACCCCTCTATGCCAGAAAAAAGACCCAATGGGCGGGCAGCGTGAGAAAGGCCACCAAGATGGAATTCCCCTTGATCCCATCGGGGGTTACAATAACCTGGGGAAGCGAGTGAAAGACCAAGAGAGCTGCAGACTGGGAGGAACCAGCAGAGTGGAAGCCTCTAACTGATGACCAGGACTTAGGGGACAGTATCAATTGTGAATACATACAGATGGCCCCTCTCTCTTTGGTCACTTGTAGTCCTGGATGCAGGGTCATGAAAGGACAGCAAGGACAACACCCAATGTCCTAACCCACCCGAGAACATATGTTATCTTTAAGGGAACACCCAAAACATATTTAGCTACTTCTGCTTTCTCCCTTCTTATCTACAGTGTGCCAGACTTACTGGGTGAAATCTTTATCTTATGTGTGTCAGCTTTGCTGGATGGCTTGCTTATGTAATTAGAAAGAATAAATACAAGGATTTCTTGTCATTCATTGCTCCTCTCATTTAGAGGGGTCCGTCTCTATTCAGCTGAATAAAAACGTAAAACTTAAAGGCAAACTTCTGGTTTCCTGTATTTCTTTTCCAAGCAAAACCTCAGATCCTGCATATCATTTTTGGCGAGCTCTAGCGCAGGAGAGGTGCTTGGTTCTAGGGAGGCTCAAGAAATGGGAAGGCACCGAGCGCGCTCCGGGATTTCCTGGAGGTGCCCCCCTTCTTGACTCTTCACTGTGGTTTTTAACAGGAACCAGTTTTTTCTTCTTTTTGGTTGCCTTTTACTTGATTCCTGCATACTCAGGAGATAAGGTAGGACACACAGATATACATTCCTTTGTTGCACCGGCTTGCCTGGGGGAGTGTGTATGTGTGTAAACGTGTGTCTGTTTCCTTGAATCATTTCCCACCGTTGACCAGAGCTGGGCAGAAGGGTTTGTGCCAGCCGCACCTAGCCCCCCCTCTTTTGGGGGGTTCTGGGGGGCTTAGAAAGCAAGGGGTGCTAACCTTGTACTCTCATGCTCCAACGGGTTGTGAGTGGTGTGTGGTTTGTGGTTGCTCCTTATATATTTCCCGCTGTTGACCAGGCCTAGGCGTGATACTGATCTTAGCCGAAGGTCAGTGGATCTCTTGTGGCCCAACAGGCTGTGCAAGTGATGTGAGTAACTTGAACACATGGGCTAAGCCCCAGGAAGACCAGTTAGAATGAATAAAAGGAAGGAATGTACCCTCAGCCCCCTTGAGTGTGTCATAAGGAACTTTGGTAAGCTTAAAACCAGTCGGGATATGAAATTGAAACTCTAATTAAGTACAATGCCTTCTGTCACCAAGACATACCCACTGTTTGGCCCACAGGGGGATCCATAAATTTGGGAGTTTTTGAAACCATGGGAGACTATGCTTAAAGAGGCATAGATCATGATCAGCATGCTTAATATGCTCTTGTTTTTGGGACCTTACACGAGAATAAGCAGGTGCTTCAAGACTGTGGGTTGTGGTGACCTTCCGCGGCACCACCTTGTCCTGCTTTAGCTTCTGCTCCACCACCCTATAAGGGGATCTACTCTCTCACGGGGCAAGTAGCTATTAGAAGGGGAGACACTAATAAGGTCCTGGTTCATACCCCCTTCTCCACATCTGATCTTTATGCATGGGAGGACCGATTGGGTTCTAACATTAAAACCCCATGCAAATATTCTGAATTGGTTCTGTTAATTCTTCAAACTTATGCCATTAACTGGGCAGACCTCCAAGCCATGCTGGATGTCTTTCTAACAACAGAGGAAAGGCGTCTGGTAGGAAATGCTGCTAAAAAACAAAAAAAGTTACAATATTTGAGAATACAGCCCCAAACCTCTTATGCAAACACAATACATCATGTCAGTTGTGGGACAAATAACATGAGCAGGCATTTTATTTCCTCCCTGGATACAATTCCTGCAGCTGCAGAAAATGCAAATATAGAAAAAGAGAATGTACATTTCTTTAATGTAGAACAAAGGAACTGTGAGTAACTCAGACGTAGGCTAAAAATGAATAAAAATGGTTGACACTGAACCTAACAAGCTGCCAGAAAGTGGATTTTATTACAGAAGCCAGACAGAGAACTGATTCACCAATGACTTCTGGACTGGCTAGTAAAAATCGCCTGAATGCGTGGTGCAATTTGTACTCTTTCCTATTTTAAGTTTGATGAGATTTGTACGAAGCTTGTTCTTCTTCCTTTCCTAGCTTGGTTTTTTTTTGCTTTCAGCAGGATTGATTAATCCTATCACCCAGGGGAGGAAATGACTTGTTGATGAAGTTTTTGTCTTGTCATAGGTGCTGGTATGTTTGGGGTTAATACTGGCATTGTTTTTTTATGTGTGTGTAGGGCAAACCTGTCAGCTTTCTTTTGGTATGTTCACGATTAGTGCTTATCTTTTTCCTTCATGTGTTTCTTGGCCGTCTGCCCGAGGCTATTGACTGAGCCAGGCGGGGGAGGAAGAGAGAGGAGGGAGAAAAAAAAAACTGTTCTCTGGTACTTTTATTTTTCGGCTTGACTTTTCTGAGAGAAGGGAGATGGAGCAGCCTTTCGTATTTGTCATAGTTGGTTTCTGGGGCTAGGTATTCTACTTTCTCCTCCATGCTGGCTCAGTCCACATGTCACTACAAAGCCGAGGTTCCCCGCCCACAAAGCCCTGCCCTAGTGGGAGGGGGAAGAAGTGGGACTTGCGGAAGAGGATGGCGAGGAGTGGTAGGGCCCCCTACCACCATGAGAGGAATGGGACGATGTCACCCAGATTACAGGCACCCCCACACCCACTGCAGTCTTTTGCCCTGAGACAGGACCAGTGTTGTATATGCATGACATTTGGCCACTGGAGCAGGGAATGTCTTTTATGTTCCCTTCCTAACTATCCTATAGGGTGTTGTTCCACAACTGTGCTCCAGATATAAGGGGGGGGGGGGGAGGGGCTGGGGGCCTTTGTCTCCCTCCCCTTATGGATGATTCTTCCTCTTCACCCCTGGTAAAGTTCAAAGTCAGAAGAAAACAATACCCTTTTTGATTGATACAGGAGCATCACATTCAGTATTAAATAAGCCCCTTGGAAACCCTTCCTCACAAACGTTCCAGGTCTTTGGGGCCAATGGCCATTCGGTGTCAGCTGCAATACTCAACCCTTTGGAATGCTTTATGGGTGGTATTCACATTACTCATCAATTTCTCCACCTTCCAGACTGCCCTATGCCCCTTTTAGGATGTATTTGCTTGCTAAAGTTACAAGCCACCGTCTTTGCTCTCATGGCTAAGCCCTTGTATCAGGCCACTACAGGCACAGATAAAGAACCCTTTGCATGGACCAGGGATTGTCAGGTGGCGTTTGATAACATTCGAACTGCTTTAGTCAATGCTCCAACCCTTGGCATTCCTGATGTCACTAAACCATTCACCTTGTATGTGGCTGAAAGTAAAGGGGTGGCTGCTGGGGTCCTTACTCCAACCCTTGGTACTTGGTCTCACCCTGTTGCCTATTTTTCCAAACAACTGGCTCTTATTGCTCAAGGATGGCCAGCATGCCTTCGGGATGCTGCAGCTGTTCTTCTTCTTTTGGAGGCTGCTGAACAATGAACCTTTTGGGCTCCTATCACAGTGGCATCATCTCATTCCATCCAGGCTTTGTTAGCATCTAAGGGGGGGCATTGGCTTAGAGCCTCCTGACTAGAGCAGTATCAGATTGCACTCCTTGACAACCCACAAGTTCATATTAAGCGCAGTAGCAGGTTCGATCCAGCAACCTTTCTTCTCCAACTGGAACAAGATGGTGATCATGATTGTATGTAGACTATTACAGAAGTATTTTCTGGCTGGCTGGATCTAATTGACCAGCCATTGGAGGAGGTGGACAGGGACCTGTATACAGACGGCAGCAGTTTTATAGGTCAGGGAGACAGGCTAGCTGGCTATGCCATAGTCACATTGGATCAGACTAGAGAATATACTTTTTTTCAGAAAGACATAAATCCTGTTTGATATGATTTGGATTTCTAAAAATCTTGCAAATAAAATTTCAAAAGTTGATATTTTACCTAAATCCTTCTCTGATCATAACCCAGTGCTTTTGGTACTTAGAGGAAATAGGTTGAATTACAGATGGAGATTAAATGAAGTTATTCTGCAAAAGGAGGTGATTGTGAAAGAATGTAAAAAGAAATTAAAAGAGTATTTCGATAATAATTTAAGTAGAGAAACAGCTTTAACAACTGTGTGGGATGCAAGTAAGGCTGTTATGGGGGTTATTTCATACAGTATAATTGTTTAGAGAAGAAGAAATCCCTGGAAAAGATGCAAAAAATATTAGATGAGATTAGACAGAAAGAAATTGAGTTGCAAAAGACACCTACGGATGTAAACATTTCACATCAAATAAAATTGTTACAGCAACAACTGTCTATTTTAACAGTTCAAGAAATAGAAACAAAAATGAAGTATGTGAAACAAAGACATTTTGAATTTGCAAATAAACCAGGGAGATGGTTGGCATATAAATTAAGGAAGGAAAGGGAAAAGCAAATGATTGAGAAAATTTGTGAAGGGGATAAGGTAATAACTGATGATAAACTTGTTAAAAAGACTTTTCATAATTTTTATTCTAACTTGTATAAAAAACGAGTTAGATAGGTCTAAAATAGATGAATATTAGATTAGATAACCTTTATTGTCATTTTTTTCTGTGGGCACAACGGCACACATTAAAAATGAAATTTAGTTGTTTGCTCTCAAAGTGTACACATACATAACACACATTTAAAACATACTATATACAACATATGTATAGACCTACACCCTTACATATAAGTAACATATAAATATTAATCACTGTCCATCTTGAATACATAACGGAAGGAGGAAGCTTTAGAGTTCACAAGGTTAATACTGTATGGAACAAAGCTGTGACCGAATCTGGATGTTCTGCTTCGGATACCACGGAGCCTCCTCCCAGAAGGTAACAAGGAAAACAGGTCATGAACAGGATGTGTAGTGTCCCAGACAATCTTGCTGACTCTGCTCAAGCAACGCTTATGTGCTATGTCCTGGATGAAAGGGAGGGAACTGCCAATGAACTTTTCAGCCATCCTCACCACTCTCTGCACCACCTTCCTGTCTGAAGCAGTGATGCTTCTAAACCAGACTGTTATGCTGTACTACAGGATGCTCTCGATCGTCCCTCTGTAGAAAGTGGTAAGGATAGGGGAAGGAAGATGTGCTTCCTTCCCCTATCCTTCCCCTATCCTTAAAAGAATATCTTTTAAGACAAAGGTTACCTAAGTTATCACAATCCCAGAGGCAACTTATGAATGACCCAATAACAGTCTTCGAAATATCAGAAGCTATTAAAAAAATGAAACCAGGTAAAGCTCCAGGACCAGATGGCCTAACAAGTCAATACTATAAGTGCTTTGAGGAGGAACTTCTACAGCCACTAAAGGACATAATGAATGATATACTTCAGGAGGGAAGGATACCCCAAACATGGAAGGAAGCCAATATTGTCTTATTTACCGAAGGAGGGTCAAGATCCTACAAAGACAAAGAATTATAGACCAATTTCACTACTGAACAATGACTATAAACTCTTTGCTGCAATTTTGGCAGAAAGACTAAAGAAGATTTTACAGGTATATATTCATGAAGACCAATCTGGCTTTCTGCCAAAAAGACAGTTAAGGGATAATGTGAGGACTGTTCTGAATATCATTGAATACTTACAATACCACAATGAGAAACAGGCAGCTTTAATATTCCTAGATGCAGAGAAGGCCTTTGACAATTTAAATTGGACTTTTGTCTTTAAAGTCCTGGAAGAAATGGACTTTGGAGAGAGCTTTATTCAAGGAGTTAAAGCTATTTACACATCACAGCAAGTACAAATTGTTATTAATGGTGATTTAACTGACCCATGTGACATTCAAAAGGGTATGAGACAAGGATGCCCCTTGTCTCCCTTGTTGTTTATTTTGGTGTTGGAAGTTTTAAATAGAGATATTAGGCAAGATGAAGAATAATGGGTATAAATATCAAGAAAAAAGTTTACAAATTGAGGGCATTTGCTGACAACTTGGTTATATTCCTGCAGGACCCAAAAAATAAGATCGAATATATGTTGAGGAAATTAAGTGAGTTTGGGGTTCTAGCAGGTTTTAAAATAAATAAACAGAAAACAATAATGTTGATCAAGAATATGTCCTCCCAGGATGGTGATATATTGAGTAAAAGATCTGGTTTCAAGGTTGAGAAAAAGGTGAGATATTTGGGGGTTATGTTGACAAACACAAACAAAAAATTGTTTCAAAATAATTATGTACCTCTTTGGAATGATATAAAAAAGGATTTACAAAGATTGGACAAACTACATTTATCATTACTGGGCAGAATTTCAGTAATTAAAATGAATGTTTTACCAAAGATGCTCTTTCTGTTCCAGACAATACCAATACTTGCAACGGATATTCCATTTAAACAGTGGCAGAGGGATATGTCTAAATTCATATGGCAAGGAAAGAAACCAAGAATCAAATACAAGTTATTGCAAGATGCCAAGGAAAGAGGGAGTCTGGGTTTACCAGATTTGAAATTGTATTTTGATGCATGCTGTTTGGTCTGGTTAAAAGAGTAGGTGAACCTCCAGAATAAGAGGCTGCTCGATTTGGAAGGCCACAAATTAAGGTTTGGATGGCATGGTATGATAAAGTTAAAGTAAATGTTGATTTTAATAATCATTTTATCAGACGCGCCATATTAAGAGTGTGGGAGATGAAAAAATGACCCCCACCTCATATAATAAGATGAGGCTGGAAGAAACCTGAAATAGGCCCCACAGTAGTGATTTAAAGCTTTAACTTGAACTTTATGTTGTTTTCACAATACGGACGTATTATTTCTAATCTGCTGAGCTTTGTGCAATATAAATTGCAAAGTAGGTAGTTCTATATATATATTTGGAACATAAGTATTGTAACCGTGGGAAAAGAGGAAGTGAAAATAGCAGATGGATAGAGGTTTCAGATGTACACGGGTGCATTTGGAAACTGCTGGTCAGCACAAAGGAACAAGGAACTGCTTTTGCAAAATAATGATTATGAGTGGGTGGTCGGTAGAAGAAAAGTATAAAACTATGGGTTTAAGTCTGGCTTAGGGCCATTGGCCTATAGCTGTCCCTTTGGAATCTGCTATACCCATGGTGGCAAACCTATGGCACACGTGCCACAGGTGGCACGCAGAGCCCTCTCTGTGGGCATGCACGCCGTCGCCCCAGTCCTAGGCCTAGGTTCAATCAATCAATTTCAACTTCTCGCGGGGGGAAAAAAGATCTTGCAAAGTTGGAATTGCTTGATTGAACTTTATTTCCAGTCCCACACAGCGGCGGAGGAAGTGACGCGTCGGAGCTGGAAAAAAGGTGCCGTGTGTGGGTGGGGGGAGCGGCGGGAGCAGGGCACTCCATGCGAGGGGTAGGGCGGGGCCTGTTGCTTCCCTCCCCCTGCCAGACACCTGCTGAAGGTGCGCAAGATCTCGCGAGAAGTTAGAAAGTCTGATGGAACTTTTTTTTTACCGATAGTCCCACAAACACGTGGCGAAGGCTGAGAAGCAAACGGAGAAACGGAATGCAGCTGAAAGGCAGGTTAGTAAAAAAACGCTTGGGGGAGGCGAGGGCATCTGGGCGGGGGTGGGGGCGGCAACCTTACCCTGCATGGTGGCGGGAGGGTTAACGGCGGGCGCAGGGGGCCCAGGAGGAGCTGCGCAAAGCAGGCAGAGGGGAGACCGGGCAGATTGCGGGTGGCCGATCGCAGGCACGAGCGGGACAGCCGCGCAGGGCAGAGGCGCTGCCCAGGACTGGAAGGGAGGCTGGGCAGATTGCGGGCGCCGGCGGCAGCGGCGGCACGGAGGCCGATTGTAGGTGCAACAGGACAGCCGCGCAGGCAGAGGCACTGCCCGGGAGCGGAGCCGCTGCCGCAGTCCCGCCCGGCTCCGCTCCAGCCCCGGGCAGCGCCTCTGCCCTGCGCGGCTGTCCCGCTCGTGCCTGCGATCGACCTCCGCGCCGCCGCCACCGCTGCAGAAGTCGTGTAATGGGGGCATGTATCCGGGCAGCTCGGGCAAGAAGAATGTGGGCTTCGTAGGGCTGGACCCCGGCTCCCCCAAGTCCTCCCTTGACGGGGCCCTGCTGATCGCCGGCTCCGAGGGCGGCGGCGGTGGCAAACACAGCTCAATCCTCAGCAAGCCCCGTTTGCCGCCTCCTGCCCAACGCCGCTGCCATGAGGCCGTGGAACAAGCCAGGCAGAGGTAAGGAACCGGGTTGGGGCGGCGGGAGAAGGGCGCTCTGCGAGGGTTGGGTCCTACGCACGTGGGGCTGCTGCCTCGCTTTCCGTGCCATGCCGGGGCTAGGCTGGACTGGGCACGGAGCCTCCTCGCCGCTTCTTCCCCCGCGGACATCAGGAGCGCCCACCCCACCAACCTCTCATCCCGGGGCACCTGCCGCCATCCCACGCTCTCCAGCCCATCGCCGGGCGCGCCGGGCGCGCCGAGCTCAGGCCTCAGGCAGATGGAGGCCGAAGGGGAGCGAGAGCCGTGGCTGCACAGCTCCTCCGCCTGAGGACGCATGCGGGGAGAAGCGCCACCCGGCTCGGTAAGCCGCGGTCCACCCGTAGAAAGAGCAGAAGGATGGAGGAGGAGGGCTGGCCGGGGCCAGGCTGCCCACAGGGGGAATATGGCCAGCCCCAGCCTGGACGGGGGGGAGAGGCCAAGGGAGCCCGAAGGGAGGCATCCCAACACGCCCAGCTGGCCAGCGACGGGCTGGAGAGCGCAGGACGGCAGCAGCTGCCCCGGGACGAGGGATAGGCGGGGTGGGCGCTCCCGATGTCCATGGGGGAAGAAGCCACGAGGAGGCTCCGCGTCCAGTCCAGTCCCGGCACGGCACGGAAAGCGAGGCAGCAGCCCTATGTGCGTCCCCGTGCGTGAGCGTGCCCCCGCCCTGCCAGGCAAGCGGAGCCGCAGCATCTTTGGCAGAAGAGCGCAGGCGGGCAGCGGAAGGCACGAGGAGCCCCAATCCCAGGACAGCCCTTCCCCACTCTCCTCCTCCCCCCCTCGGAAGAGCTGCGGGGCTCAGGAGCCTCCCCCCATGCCCCCCCACCCGCTAAGCAAGACGCCCTCCTGCCCACTGCCCCACCCGCCAGAGTAACATCGAGCTGGCCACGCCCACCCTGGCCACGCCCATTCAGTCTGCCATGACCACCGTAGCCACGCCCACCCAGCGGGCCACGCCCATTCAGCGGGCCACGCCCACCCAGCACCCAGCAATACATAAGTGGGTTTTGGGTTGCAGTTTGGGCACTCAGTTTCTAAAAGGTTCGCCACCACTGTGCTATACCATATGGTCCTCATTGCAATGGGTTGTTAATGTAAGTAATGCTGTGTAATGCTATGTTCCAAATTATTAGAAAAATAAACCTCTGAATCTTAAAGTAAGAATTATTGTTTTGTGTTGCTGTCTCTTGTCTTTTCTATTGGGTTTTTCCACGACAAGAGTTTGGAATAAATATAAAACAAGGGTTTTTTTTACAAAATTGCCCCTATGGGTGTCCCCCCAAGAAGCTTTTTTTTTTAGAAAAGAAATGGTGAAGCCGGACTGGTGGATGTATGGTAAAATAGTATCTTTCAATTCTGGAGACCCCATCCTCAAGTCTAGGGAAGAATTAGAATTAGAAGGTCACACTTGTCACTGGTTTACATATCAACAAATGAAGGAAAGATTTAAACTAGACAAAAAAGGCCATGGTTTTGAGTTTGCTAAAAATGAATTGGAAATCCTACTATGTGGTAGTGATGATGATATAATTGCCAATGTCTAATAAACGTTATTAAAATTGAATTTGGAAAATGAACATGTAAAACACTGTATGATCCAGTAGGCAAGGAAATTTGAGTGTAATGTGATGTTTGAACTATGGGAGAATATGTGGATAAAAGGCTTAACATTCATATTAAATTATAACCTAAAAGAATTTTTTTTACAAAATGATGTATCGCTGGTATTTAACACCAGATAAGTTATCTAGAACAGGGGTGTCAAACTCGATTTCATTGAGGGCCACATCAGGGTTGTGGTTGACCTTGGGGTGGGGGGCATAGTGGTGGGGGGCATGTCCAGGGTGGGCGTGTGCACCTCAACATCGCTCATGTCGGGGGGTACCTGTGGTGGCCCGGGCGTGGCTGGGGGGATCCATTGTCTCCAGCTGAGGAAGGGGAGACCAGGGCAAGCACCATACCCTTGTCCACCAGAGGAGCCTTGCTGTTCCTCTCAGGCCATGCGGAGGACCCCTAGTGATGCAGGCTGCCTGGAGCCCTGGGCAGTGGAGGGCAAGCACCCAGTCCAGCCTTTCCCAAGGGGGCGCCCGGCTGAGCTTACCTCCTCCTCAAGGCTGCTGCTGATTGGCTTGCTCTCCTTGGCCAAGTTGCTTATGGTGTCTGCGGGAGGGCAAAATGTGTGAGTCAGAGGGAGGCCCACTCCCTCTCTTGGTGAGGAGACCCGGTTTTGTAAGCAAAGCATCCTCAGCGATAGGATGGGAGACCACCAGGAGAGGTCAGGAGGAGGGGACAAGGGGATGGCGAAAGGGCAGCAGGGCTGCTCCTGGCCAAGTGCTAAGGCAGGACTTCCCTCAGACCCTTCCTCCCTCTCATTATAATCTTCCTTCCTTCCTTCCTTCCTTCCCCCCTTTTCTTCTTTTTCCTTCCCTCTTCATTCTCCTTTCCTTCTTCTTTCCCCTCTTTCTTTCTTTTTGTTTGTCTTTCCTCTTTCCCTTTCTCCTTTCCTGTCCCTTTTTGGATGCTCAAATGCAAAAGGGGAAACATTTCTCGATGCCTCCTTGCCTTGTGATCAAATGCCACTTTTGCTAGTAGTCTGTGGCCACTTAAAAGACTGAGAACAAACCAGGCTCAGTTTATCCCATGCTTGCATTTAGTAGGGGTGTCCACAGACAACAGTACAGCAAAACTGTTAAAATGGTGGCTGTGATAGTTGATCAGAACTCCTCTGTTTTTTATGCGCAACAGATTTAGCATTTAGGAACAGAGGTAAGTTAGTTGCTTTTCTATTAATACATAATCCTTAAAAGAGCTCACCTGTAGGGACCCTGCCATGGTCTAATTCAGACTGGAAATATAGCAAAGGAAAATATTTTCCCCCATTCTGCTTTGTCCTGTTTTCCCCACTGGAAATGGCTGTTTGCAACACACAAGGAGGGGGTGTGGGAGTTTGAATCCCGGGGTCCAGCGCCTGCTGGACGGACCAGTGGTTGTGGGAGTTCAAATCCCGGGGTCCAGCTTCTGCTGGACGGACCAGTGATGTACGTTAGCCTAGGCCAACGGACCTTGCGTTTGGTAGATAGGAAACACACGGACAACATGTTTCTTCAGGTTGAATCAGCAAGCAAGAGCGCAGAAGGATCTGCGTGCCTCTTTTTTATTGGTACACTTACGTCACAGCAGGAGGTTGTAAAGGGTGGGTTTTGCCAGGAAATGAAACTTAAAAGGTACCTTAACTTAACTCAGGAAATGGAAACTTAATAAGGCATAGCTTATCTCAACTCAGGAAATATAGACTTTAAAGGCATAGCTTAGGAAGTGATAACTTGTAAGACATAATTCAGGAAGACATAACTCATGACTTATCTCAGGACTTAAAAGGCATGGACACTTGAAAGGCATGGAAGCCTATCTTAACTCAGGAAATGGTTGCAACATCTCCACTGTTTTTATTTTTTAAAGTTCAATCTCTATCCTACTTGTGGCCATAATCTGCATCCTCCGAAACAGAAAAGGGCAACTCCATAAGAATACGAGATTCTTGCTTGGGGCAAGAGCCTCCATGGCTAAGTCTGATTCAGTATCGGAACAGTTGGAGTCCGTGTCAGACAGTGTCAGTAGGGCAACCTTTTCAGAGGGGTGGAATTTGGGTTTCAAGGGTTCATATATGTTGTTTGAGGCAAGCATAACATTAATCTTAGAAAGATTAGAATCCAAACCATTCAAACGATCCTTGAGAAATTGCAAAAGGCGTGAAAAAACACATGGGCCAATCATACATAATATAAGCAAAATTATACAAGGTCCTAAAATAGCAGAAAGCAATGTAGTAATCCAGGGAGAGAAATTAAACATGCTTTGATACCAGGATTGTTGGGAGAACCTTTCCTGTTCCCTGTCTTTTAATCGTTTGCGTAACTCATTCATAGAGTCGCGCACAATGCCAGATTGATCAGAATAAAAACAACATTCTTCTTTTAAGGCTACACACGTTCCACCTTCCTTTAAAAATAAAAGGTCGAGGGCACGCCTATTCTGCAAAACTACTTCAGCAAGAGACGACAAAGAAGTTTGAAGGGCAGAAATTGAAGTCTCAATGCGGGAAAGATCATTATCTATTTCTAGACTGAGTTTTTGTATTTGTTGTTGATTAACAACTAAAGCCGCAGCTCCAGTAGCTGCTCCTGCAACACCTAATCCTAAAAGAACTGAAAGGGTTAGGGCTGTAACAAATTCACGTTTTACACGTAGGTGGTATTCCGGTGGTTCCATAAGGGAAACAAAATCAGAGGGGGAATAATAAGTGATTCTAGGGACTAAGCGTACCTGAATACAAAAGGCTTTTTGTTGTATAAGGACATCCCCTGATACACAGGCTGTGGCACCTGTAGAGCAAGCCCAGATGGAGTTGTTGCCGGGGATGAAGAATTGGCCCTTTAAGCTGGCAGAAATATTACCATTACTCAAGGTAAAAAGAGAGTTATAACCTGCCATATTTACACTGCCCGATCTTTTCTGGGTGAGCCAAACATCACATTGGTATTTGCCAGTGGTGATATTAGCACAATATTGAGAATAATTTGCAGGAATGTTTCCCAAGCAACAACCATGTCCCATAATAGAAGTAATAGTGATGGATGTTGAGTTCCATCTGCAAGAGTCATCTTTAGTAGCATTCTTAATAGGTTCGATGGAGCCAACAGCGTCATAAAAGGGTGGAGTGGCTGATAAACAGAGCCAACAGTGGTCGGTTTGTGATGAAGAATTAACAGCACTTTTTAGCAAAAAGGAAGAAGCATTGACAAGGTTAATCAAGGGATTAGGCATATTATGTACAACGGACTGTAAAAAAACAGGTTGAATGCTTTTGTTAGGACCTATAGGAGGGGAATGTGGTGACTGGATTGTGAGACGAATGGAAAAAACTCCGCCGTCGTTTCCAGAACCGCTCCATTCTCTACCACCCCAAGAATATCCGACAGCCCATTGCTCTGTAGTCAAAGTCTTTCCTTGGGATGTGAAGGTAATGTTCATTGGATTTTTCCGCTCACCACAACAATGCAAATTAGAAGGGCAGGAAGAAGAAGGGGGTTTGCCATTACTACGGTTAATGGCAATATAATCATTTGAGCGAGGGGCAGTCCAGGATATAGCGCCCGTAGAAACACAAGACCATGAGGCACAGTATTTATCCAAAAAAGTGCCACATTGATATTTTTCCTCAGGTGTCTTTGGTTCGGGACAAAAATACAGGTCCCACCATGTTGCTTCTAGTGGAGAAGGTGTGCACGAACCTTGTTTGTCCCATTTGTTAGTTTGGAGAAATTTTGAAGCAAATTTGTTGACCCCGGTACCCATTTCGGCAAAGTCAAAATGTAAGATAGGGAACCAGGGCCATATTGTGTATTTGGAGATTTGGAATAATACCTGATTTTCAAAGTCACGAACAGTCCATGTGTAGTTGAGAGGTCGATGAGGATTAGGATCAGGAGATCGCCGTCGTCGAGAATGAATGATGCGTTGGTGTGAGTGAGGTTGCTTTGTGGAATGAAAGTGTTGTAAGTGAGGTGAGGTAAAAATACGGGCGGTCAGGTCTAGGAAGGAGCGGGGATGAGGAACAAAGTTGTAGGCAAGTAAACGAGGAGACAAAGGAGGTTTTGCATAGCTCGCCACTGATGCGAGTTCAAAAGAATTGTAGTATAAGTACCATAGGATGAAAATCCAGACACATAATAGCGCCCCGTAGTCTCAGGGGTCACAAGAATAGCAAGAGTTATGTGACAAGGGTAATGAGCATAGGTGAGGGAAATAGAGGGAGATGGTGGAAGAGGAATGCCACGATTAGGATACTGAGAAAACACAAAGGGACAAAAGGATTGACCTCGGTCATAACAATGGAAAAGGGCAGTAGTATTGAGATCAAGAAAAGAAAAAACAGGACCACAATATAGGCCTTTATGAAAATTTAGAGGAATTCTCAGGTGCTTTGTCATCATGGGAAGGTGCAGTGTGGACATCATGGGGAAGGAACTTGTCAAGAGTGTCATCAAAAGCAGGGTCCACATGATTGATGCAAAAGTGTTGGACCCCTGGACAATATGGGTGGTGCAATATGCAGTTGTTACACCAATAACAGCACGTACATCCACACTCACAAAGGCAATGATGGCACATCCGATGGAGTTGGTGGGTTGTGTGGAGTGATGAAATATGGGCGAATACAACGAGCAGGGACCCACAAAACTCTGTCGGGTAGTTGAACTGCAGCGTAGCCTCTTCCCCAGGTGATGAGTTCAGCTGGACCTTTCCAAGTTGGATCCGGGAGCTGCCTGTAGTATACAAGTGGTCTTGAAGTTGGGACAACAGGTTTAGTAAAGTGTCGAGACGCAGCAGACAAAGAAGGAGTGCCAGTGAGATTTAGAAAATTGAGAGTATACAGACAAACATTTAACACGTTTTGCAGTGCCGGGAGGTTTGGGGGGCATAAGCCCTTGGACCCCATATAACGATCTAATGCATTTTTTAAAGTTTGATTTGCTCGCTCAACAATAGCCTGCCCTTGGCTATTGAAAGGAATTCCAAATTTGTGGACAATGGACCAGTGATGACAAAACTGTGAAAATTGTGAGCTGACATAAGCTGGGCCATTGTCTGTTTTTAATATTTTTGGACATCCCAGCACTGTAAAGGTACGAATACAGTGATTAATCACTTGTTTTGCAGCTTCCCCTTTTTGTGGGGTTGCCAAAATAAATCCGGAGAACGTATCTACTGTAACATGTAGATATTTCCACGGGGCAAATGGAGGATATTGAGTTACATCCATTTGCCAGGTATCACAGGCTTCAGTGCCTCTAGGGTTAACACCCTGTGGGATACCTTTAGACTGTAGGCTACAGGTTGGGCATTGTTGAATTATGGCTGTAGCTTCAGCCATAGTGATTCCAAATTGTTTCATTAGTGCTTTTTTATTTTGATGAAAATAAGCATGACTGTCCCAAGGGGAGACAGGAGAAAGAGACATGAGGCAGGTAGCAGAGGCCGCAGCGTCTGCAATATCATTTCCCTTTTGCAAGAAGCCAGAAAAAGGTTGGTGGCTTCTTATGTGTGTGACAAAGTAAAGATGTTTCCTGTTGGATATTACAGTTTGTAGGGTGGAAAATAAAGAAGTTAAATCAGGGTCCAGGGATGGAGAGAGGTATGATTGAAAAATAGTGGTGACAATTTGAGTGACATAGAGACTGTCAAGAATGAGATTTATAGGTTGAGTGGAAAATGTTTGAAAAGCTAGAATGGCAGCGGCTAGTTCCGCACGCTGAGCAGACCGTTGGGGTGGCGTTATTTTTGTGTGCCATTGGTCATGAATATACCAGGCACAAGCACCAAATTGTTTACTGCCATCTGCAAAGAGTGTGACAGCATGTGGGATGGGAAAGCGTTGTAATTGGGTATCCCATGAAACATGGATATTTTGTAGGAGCTGAATGCGAGGATCAGCAGGAGGGTGGCAGGATATCTTTCCAGGCCACTCAGTGAGAGCAAGCTGCAAGGCTTCAGAGTTAGAATAGATGGTTTCCCATGTAGTGAGAGAACATGGTACATATAGGACAGAAGATTCTATTCCTGCAAGGGCTTTTGCTCGAAGGCGAGCCTTAGAGATGAGAGAGGCAAATTGAAAAGGTTTTTGACCAATTGTGTTTCTAGGAGTGTGAGAGAGGTGAAGCCATTCTAGAATCAGCAAGGAGGGAATAGTTTGGACAATAGCACATGTAGGTAAAGAAATAGTATTACACAATAAAAGAGAAAAGGGAATGTTTGGGGTCATTCGGTCAACCCACTGAATTTGTAGGGCTTGGTTGACCAATTGAATCACTTTTAAATGACTGTCCTGCAGTGAAATAACATCTGCAGGATGTTTGCCTTTGGGTAAGGCTGAAAAAAGAGGTGATAATTGAAAAGTGGTGAGACCTATATAAGGTCAAATCCAATTAATAGCACCTAAATATTGCTATAATTGAAGTAAAGTTGGTTGGTGTGGTAATTTTAAAAAGGGAAAAAGTGGTGCAGCATGGGAGGCCAATAATTTATGGCCCAAATATTGAAAAGGAGGGGAGGTTTGGACCTTGTCAGGAGCAATGTGCAAACCTCCTTTTTGCAAAATTGTTGTGAGGGTTGGCAAAGTTGCAAAAACAGTACCCTTTGGGCCTGGTGCTGCGACCAAAATATCATCCATGTAATGGTAAACCAAAAAAGAGGGATGAAGGTCCCGATATGGTTGCAAAACATGGAAAACAAAAAACTGACACATTGTAGGGTTATTTAGCATGCCCTGTGGTAAAACCTTCCATTGGTAGCGCTGAGTTGGTTGAAAATTATTCAACTCAGGCACTGTAAAAGCAAATAAATGTTTATCCTGTTGATGCAAAAGAATGAAAAAAAAAAAAACAATCCTTTAAGTCAATTATCATGGAGGAAACGCCATTTGCCTGATTTCTTTTTTATAACAAAAACTGGAACAGAATAAGATTGCAACATTTTATGCCCTAAATAAAGATAAAGTGTAACTGTATCTTTTCCAAGGCAACTTGCAATCCATAGATACTTGAATCATTTTGTATTTCAAAAAGCCAATTAGATTGTATTTTTGGGGTTCCAATTTAATCAAATTCCATTCAGATGAAACAAATTTTCATGAAATAGGAAAAACATTTACAAATCTAAGCAAAACAATTCAATCATTTCTTTTGGTTGATGGATGTATATGTCTAACTAAACAATTTAAAACTCAAAAATTTGCAAAAGAATTGCCCAACAATTACTGCCTCCTCTTTCGAGTAAAAAAATAGCAAGCTGAAACTGCAAGAGTGGGCATCAAATTTCACATCCACCCCCCTTCCTTTGCTCTTAAAACAATACAGCCAGCGAAAAACGAAAGAGGCAGGAGGGGGGGGAAGAAAAAGAAACTTTGCAAAAATCTCACCACCAAAAAAATTCACATGCAGTCACATGTATAAATTCTTTTATACCTCTTCCATAAAACTTTGCACATGCAAACTCATACCATTGCGTTCCATGTTACAACAATAAAAACTACAGTTATACTATTCCTTTCACAGCGTGGGATGGGTGGAGGGGTGAGGGCTAACACACACACATTTACACCAGCAAATTAACTCATTCACTTCCATTCTGTTTACTTACACATATGTTTTTCAAGCAAAACTTTTTATTTTTAATTAAGGCCTTTTTTGTTTGTTGTTATCAAAGAGGGTTTTGACCCTTTTCCAAGTCTTGGAAATAACACAAAACAACACAGACAGACATATATACACAAATACCATTAAAACAACATTTATTTAGACATATGGCTTGTCCTGCAAGAAGCGAGAAAATCATGAGATGATTCCAACCAAACATGTGGTTTTTATAGGGCCCTTTAACCATCTCCTATTTTTCTCACCATTCCAAGTCCAAACGTAACGTTCTAAGAATTAAACATATATAAAACAAAACACACACATCAACACAAAGCACCACCAGACATTGTCTGACAGGGTTCAAACTTAACAGATTACAAAAGAGTTTCAAAACATTCCAATTGTTCAAAACGCATTGCAGAGAAGTGCAGTTTGAGTTAATTTATATCTCTAAATTGTTGCCTGTTTCTGTTTTGGAGGAGAGAGAGAAGGATATGGCGAAGAGGGGTTTTTTTTTTGGCTGTGCCGGCTTTGGAACGTCTTCCGTAGTAGGCACAGGTTAAAAGGAAGGGTCTGGGGATAGACAGTTGTTCCGTTAACTTTTTGCAAACAATTTGCCTTTCTGGCTAAAGAGGAAAGTTCATCCACATGCTTGGACAGAACCTTGGAAAGTGAGGACCCATACTTACGTTGATCAAGCCTTTGCCAGGTGCGTAAATACAGGAGCCAGAGCAGCGTTTCCCTAGACAGAGAACACGCCGTGGAGTGAATCACGTCATAGAGTGAATCACGTCGGGGTCACCAGTTGTGGGAGTTTGAATCCCGGGGTCCAGCGCCTGCTGGACGGACCAGTGGTTGTGGGAGTTCAAATCCCGGGGTCCAGCTTCTGCTGGACGGACCAGTGATGTACGTTAGCCTAGGCCAACGGACCTTGCGTTTGGTAGATAGGAAACACACGGACAACATGTTTCTTCAGGTTGAATCAGCAAGCAAGAGCGCAGAAGGATCTGCGTGCCTCTTTTTTATTGGTACACTTACGTCACAGCAGGAGGTTGTAAAGGGTGGGTTTTGCCAGGAAATGAAACTTAAAAGGCATACCTTAACTCAGGAAATGGAAACTTAATAAGGCATAGCTTATCTCAACTCAGGAAATATAGACTTTAAAGGCATAGCTTAGGAAGTGATAACTTGTAAGACATAATTCAGGAAGACATAACTCATGACTTATCTCAGGACTTAAAAGGCATGGACACTTGAAAGGCATGGAAGCCTATCTTAACTCAGGAAATGGTTGCAACAAGGGGGTACTTTCCTAAGAGTTCACAATTCAAGAATACCAATGTTAACTTGGATTGCCAATAAAGTCCTGTCTGTGACAAAAGAGAACACAAAATTGATTTCTCCTTTGAGCCCAAGTCTCAATGGATCCAGGATTGAAGCAGAACTGCGTGAACTGGGGCATCTCCAACCAAGTTGCCTCTCCTTCCTTCCTTCCTTCCTTCCTTCCTTCCTTCCTTCCTTCCTTCCTTCCTTCCCCTTCTCATCTCTTTCCTTTTTCTGTGCTCAGGAAGGGGGGATTGATAGATTGCTAGTCAATAGCACCCAAACGAAATACATTAGAAATTAGAATCAGTCCAAACCCTGAAACAGGAGGGCATTTTTCTTTAGAAAATGTCACACAATTAAACTTTTCAAAAAGGAAATAATTACAAAAGAAGCCCAGACCCATAAACTAGCCATCACAGATGCAGATGCACCCAGGAAGGGTGGGGAATGCCTCAAGGAAACAACCATTATTCTTTCTTTAAGGGATAAGCCAAGCCGAATTTTAAAAGACCAAAGAAGAGTTTTTTTTTTCTTCTCTCACTCTCTTTCCCCCACCCTAAGCAATTCTGGGCAGACAGCCAAGAAACATTTAGTCAAAAGAAACACCGAGGGCAGGAAACCACAAACACGCGCCTTGTATAAACAATCAAGCCCATCGATCCCACTAGATAGGAATAATGTAATGCTAACAAAATAAACATAAAACACATATAGAAACCCATTTACATGAATAAAAAACATCTCCTAAGGACAAGATTATCTCTCCCGGTCCAAACAAACACAAACTAAGGGAAATTAAGGGAACAAATACCTTTACAAAATCTAAATCATAATTTCAATAACTCCAGGGGTATAAGAGCTGGACCCATCACGTTGGAAAAGCACTAGCTAGTCCAGAAACCACCGCTGTGTCACTACTCGGTCCAGTTTCTGCAATAAAATCTACTTTCTGGCAGCTTGCTTCGTCTAGAGTCTCCTACCACTTTAAGTGTGCCCGCAAGGCTTACTTTCCCTGTCTTAAAAATCATGGGTCTTCTGATTAAGAGAAGATGGTGTTCACAAATGGACAATCATCCCCACATATCCCCTTTTATTACATGCATGTGATTTATATAGAAAAGAAGTAGGTCATCTTGTCAGCCCTACTAGAAAACCAGCCTAGACTAGACTATCAATTCCACAGGAAGGATAAAGCTAGTTTTATGGAAATTGGCTACAATAACAGAATATTGAAAGTCTGATTGTTCTGTGCCTCCCCTTTCATTCTATACTCCAGTCAGGAAGGTATCTGTCTGAGCAGCTTCCAAATATTATTTCATTGCTCTGGACTTTTTCAGCCCATTTTGGCTAGGTAGCAGTTCCTGCATTCTATTATAAGGTCATATTCCTTATTCTCAACATTTCTATTATGTGGTTGTGGTTTTGACTTTTTTGATCCTTTGCAGATGGTCCTGGTACTTGGCATACCCTTCAATATAAAAGTATCCCTGGAAGACCAATGATAATCTTTTTCCAAAAGTGCCTCATTCTTTGGATTAATTAAAAACTAAATTAAAATTCTATTATGTCCTACTTAATAAATATAGGTCATGTGCCAAGCACCATCCCCAGCTTAACACCTTCTTCAAGATTATTTTTATCTGGGATCTCTAGGAATTAAGGGAGAGAGAAAGATAAGATAACCTTTATTGTCATTTTTTTACTGTGGGAACACTGGCACACATTAAAAATGAAATTCTGTTGCCTGCTCTCAAAAGTGTACACATACATAACACACATATAAACATGCTATATACATACATATGTATATACCTACACCATTACATATAAATACATATAATAATCACTGTCCATCTTGAATACAGATAAAAGAAAGAGGAAGCTTGAGAGTTCACAAGGTTGATACTGTATGGAACAAAACTTTGACTGAACCTGGATGTTCTGCTTTGGATACCATGCAGCCTCCTCCCAGAAGGTAACAAGGAAAACAGGTTGCAAAGAGGATGTGCAGTGTCCCAGACAATCCTGCAGATCTTGCTCAAGCAATGCTTATATGCTATGTCCTGGATAGAAGGGAGTGAACTGCCAATAATCTTTTCTGCCATCCTCACCACTCTGCACTGCCTTCCTGTTTGATGCAGTAATGCTTCCAAACCAGACTGTAATGCAATAAGACAGGATGCTCTTGATTGTCCCTGTATAGAAAGTGTTAAGGACAGGGGAAGGAAGATGTACTTTTTTCATGTGACGCAGAAAACGCAGGCGCTGCTGTGCCGGTTTCACCAGTGTCTCACTGTTAAGTGACCAAGCCAGCCTACTCATTAGCTGCACATCCAGAAATTTGATGCCGCTAACCTAGAAAATGCTTTCTATGTTGATGCTCATTTTTGTTCAGTTCAGGCCTTAGCACAATAATGTAGCAATTGGGAGAGAAGATACAGCCAAGTAAGCCAGCACTGGAAGCTAAAATGGAGAAGATCTCCACAGCTACCATATACTTTCCTTTGGTACTCAAATAGGTGGGAACAAAAGACAACCAAATGCTACAAAACATCAGCATGCTAAAAGTGATGAACTTGGCTTCATTGAATGTGTCTGGCAACTTCCTTGCTAGAAAGGCCACTATGAAGCTGATGATGGATAGAAATCCCATGTAGCCCAAGACAAGGTAAAACATGATGGGAGAACCAGAAATGCATTCTGCTAAGATCTCTGTTGCCTCTGAGTGTTTGTCCAGATCAGGAAATGGGGGAAACATTCCTAGCCAGAAGGCACAAATGCTTACTTGAATCAAAGAGCAGGAAAAGACAATGGAGAATGCCAGTCTTTTCCCTAACCATTTCCTCATCTTAGATCCTGGCTTGGTGGCCATGAAAGCTGCAATTACAGTTATGGTTTTGGCCAACACAGAAGAAACGGCCATTGAAAAAATGATGCCAAAGGTAGATTGTTGGAGAAAGCAGGTCACTTTTCCTGGTTGTCCAAGAAACAGCAAAGAAGAAAGAAAACACAGTAGGAGGGAGAAAAGAAGAATATAAGTGAGATCCTGGTTATTTGCTTTGACAATGGGTGTATGTCTATGCTTAATAAATAGTCCAAGCACCCAGGCTGTGGTTACTGAAAAGCAAAGAGCAAATGAAACTAGAATAACCCCTAAAGGTTCTTCCAATGCCAAAAAGCTTATTGTTTTGAGCATACAGCCATCTTGCTCTTTGCGAGGGTATTGATCTTCTGGACATTCATGGCAGTCATCCATATCTAGAGGAGAAAATAAAAGTTCAAGGAAGGTTATAAGTGCTATGTGCTTAGAGCTCAAAGCATTATTAGAGACCTCCCACATACCCACTTTACGGTCTGTTTCTGTTGCTCCCCTCTGGGAGGAGGTTTCCAAGTATTTCCAGCAGGACTACCAGATTCTGTAACAGCTTTGTTCCCTATGCCATCCGTCTGGTAAACTCACAAGATTCATTTTTCTCGCCATGTACATGTATACATCTGAATTTCTCTGTGTCATAGAATATATGTGGGTAGGTGGGTATATGCAATTTTATGTTGTCATATTTATGTAGTGTATATTGGAGGTGGTTACCCTTTCAGAGCTGTATGCAATGAAATTTCATTTTAATGTATGCCGGTTAGTGTACAGTTAAAGTGACAATAAAGTTATTATATTCTGTTCTATTCCTCTTTCTGACTACTTTGTGCCTGTAAATGGCCCAATTAGAATGAACAAATAGAATTGTTCAAAGTTCTGCCCATCAGAACTTTTATGTACCTCTTTGGGTTGAAATCTTTCCTTCCGCACATGGAGCACAGTCATAGCAAGAAAACATTGCTCCTTCCTTCTTTTTTTGTTCACCAGAATGGCAGGAATCGCTGCACACAGAAACAGGAGTCACCTTGGCCATAAAAATAGAAGAGAAATTGAGGATAATAAAATAAATTAAGGAAAATATTAGATTCAAATTTTTTTTTTCAAAATAATTTTTATTGAATACAAAAAAAGAAAAAAAAAGATTAAAAAACATTGAACATAGTGTATCATCTTTGACATACATCTTTGTCTAAACATTCCTTATTATACACATACTTTATACATTTCAAATATTCTTCCTCTATTTACATCCCTTCTAATGACCTTCCTTCTTTTTTTTTCTTCCATTTGTAAAATTTATTCCAGCTTAAATAGTATTCTGTTTCCTCCTGATTTTTTAATTCTTTAGTCATCTTATCCAATTCTGCGCAATACAAAATTTTCCTTATTAACGCATCTCCACTAGGCACTTCATTTGTTTTCCAATTTTGGGCAAACAAAATTCTTGCCGCCGTTATTACATGAATAATTAGGTATATATCATCTTTGTTTATATTTTTTTCTAATATGCCAAGTAGTAGCATCTCTGGTTTATATTGAGTTTTTTGACCCGTCATTTCTGTTATCCAATTCCAAACCCTCTGCCAATAAACCTGTACCTCTTTGCAAGCCCACCAAACATGAAAAAAGTACCCTTTTCCCTTTTACACTTCCAACAAAGTGGTGAGTAGCCACTATACATTTTTGCGAGCCTAGCCGGTGGCAGGTGCCATCTAAAGAGCATCTTATAGAGATTTTCCTTATAAGTTGTTGCCAATGTAATTTTGCAATTACGTTCCCAGATTTGCTGCCATTGGTCCAGGTTTATAGCGTGCCCCAAATCTATTGCCCAGGTAACCATTGTTTCTTTAACTTGTTCTTCAAATAATTTATATTCTAACATATATTTATATATTTTTTTTATTTGTTTTTTCTCCGAGCCTAATAATATTTTATCAAGCCCCGTATCTTGTCTATTAATTCCCCATTCTTTCTTGTCTTTCACGTATCTTGCTTGTATCTGAAGGTAAGACCACCATTCCAAAGCAATCTCCTGTTGTCTCAACTCTTGCCTTTGCTTTAGATATCCTTCCTCTGACAGGATATCTTTGTATATGATAACCCTATCTTGCCTATAAAGGTTGGGGTATATAACTGCTTCTAATGGTGAGAACCAGCCTGGGAGTTTTGTATAGTATTGGCATTTAACTATATTCCAGCTTTTTATTAGTTCTTGCCGGACTTTATGCCTCAGGAAGTATTGATGGTTCCTACTTTTATCTGTCCATAGGTGGGCATGCCAGCCCTGCTGGAGATCGTGCCCCTCTAATAGTAAACATCTTTTATTTTCCAATGTTATCCAATCCCTGATCCACGTCAGGGCCGCCGCTTGATAGTATAACTCCCAATCCGGGAAGCCTAATCCCCCTCTCTCTTTAGCATCCTGTAGAGACTTTTGCTTTATCCTCGCCTTCCTTCCTTGCCACACAAAATCTAAAGTTAACTTATTCAACTCTTTAAAGAATTTTTTATCTAATTGGATTGGAATATTTTGGAATAGAAAGATAATTTTGGGTAAAATATTCATTTTCACCGCTGAGATTCTTCCTAGAAATGAAAGATGTAGATTTCTCCAGCGGTCTAGGTCAACTTTTATACGTTTAACTAATTTTCCGTAGTTATCCTCTCTAATTGATGAGCAACGTGCTGACATAACAATGCCCAAATATTTTATTTTAGTAACTACTTGTATTCCTAATTTTTCCCCAAGATTTTCTTTTTGCGTGTTAGTCATATTTTTTGCTATGATCTTTGTTTTATTTCTATTTATTTTCAAGCCTGCCACCTCTCCATATTCCTCCAATAGTTCAAAAAGCTTCTGACCTGATTGCACGGGATCTTCCAAAATAAATACTAAATCATCGGCATATGCTTGGAGTTTATATTTTTCCTTTTTAATCTCAAGCCCTTTAATTTGCTCTTCTTGCCTTACAGTCCTAGCTAAAATCTCCAATGTATATATAAACAATAATGGCGAGAGAGGACACCCTTGTCTTGTACCTTTCTGAATATTGAATTTATTGGTGGCCTCACCGTTTATTATAATCTGGGCATTCTGTTCGGAATATATTGCAGCTATAACATTTAAAAAATTTCTCCAACATCCATTAATTTCAATTGTTGGATCAGAAATAGCCAATTAACATTATCAAATGCCTTCTGTGCGTCCAAAAATAAGAGTGCCATTTGGCAATCGCTATGTAATTCGTAGTATTCCAATATGTCTAAAATTGTCCTTATATTCCGCTTAGTCTGCCTATTCGGGAGGAAACCATTTTGGTCACTATGTATGAAGTCAATTAAATAATTTTTAAATCTCTCTGCCATTATTGATGCAAAGATCTTATAATCGACGTTTAGTAGGGAGATAGGCCTATAATTTTGTATCTGTGTTCTTTCTACATCTTCTTTTGGTATTAATACTATATTTGCCTCTAACCAGGATTTAGGTATTTTCGCCTCAGTTAAAACGTCGTTGAAAACTTCTAATAGGTGTTGATTAAGTACATTTTGGTGTTCTTTATATAATTCTGCTGGTATTCCATCTGGGCCGGCCGCTTTATTAATTTTTTGTTTACTTATAGCCGTAGTTATTTCAATCATACTTATTTCCTCATTTAACATTATTTTTTTTCCCTCTGGTATCTTCGGTGTATCTGTCTTTTCCAAATAGTCTATTATCTTTTCTACACTTTGTCCCTCACTCCTCTTATATAAATTTTCATAATATCTTTGAGCAATTCCCCTTTTAATTATCTCATCATGTTGAATCTCTCCTTCCTCATCTTGCAAATTAACAATCTGTTGCTTCTCTTTCTGCCTTCTCAGTTTATACGCCAACCATCTTCCAGGTTTATTCGCGTATTCAAAATTATTTTGCTTGGCAGCCTTAAGTTGTTGTGCTAACTTTTCCGAGTCTTCTATACAAAGTTTATGTTTAATTAATTCCATTTTACTTTTCAAACTTTTATTATTTAGGTCACCCTGATATTGTGTTTCAGCCTGCTTATATTCTTCTTCCAGTCTTATCCTGTGTTGTTTTTTTTCCTTATTTCTCTTGGCCATATATGAGATTGCAACTCCCCTCATGTATGCTTTAGCTGTATCCCAAGTATTCTGCAAAGATGTATCCCCATTCTTATTCGTTTGAAAGAAAAAGTGCATTTCTTTCTCCATCTTTTCCTTAAACTCTTTTTCTCTAATAATCACTCTTTGAAGAGTCTATCTTGGCCGGCTCCGTTGCCCCTCCGTTGCCCTTTCCAGCAACAACTTATAGGATTATGGTCCGCCATAAGTCTTCTCCAGCACCATAGTTCAAAGGCCTCAATTCTTGGCGCTCAGCCTTCTTATGGTCCAACTTCACAGCCATACATTGCAACTGGGAAAACCATGGCCTGACTATACCACTTTTGTTGGCAGGGTGATGTCTACTGTTTTTAGTATGCTTTTCTAGATTTGCCAAGCTTTCCTCCCCATGAGCAAGCGCCCTTTATTTCTTGGCTGCGTCCCCATCTGCATTGATCTTGGCGCCCGAGAAATAAAATCTGTCACTACCTCCATTTCTTCCCCATCTATTTGCCAGGAATTGAGAGGGCCGGATGCCATGATCTTGGTTTTTTTAATGTTGAGTTTCAAGCCCACTTTTGCACTCTCCTTCTTCACCCACATCAAGAGGCTCTTTAGTTCCTCTTCACTTTCTGCCATTAGAGTGGTATCATCTGCATATTTTAGGTTGTTGATATTTCTCCCTGCAATCTTAATTCCAACTTTTGATTCATCTAGCCCTGCCTTTCTCATGATGTGCTCTGCATATAAGTTAAATAGGCAGGGTGACAGTATACAGCCTTGCCGGACTCCTTTCCCAATTTTAAACCAATCAGTGGTTCCGTGTCCAGTTCTCACTGTTGCTTCTTGACCCGCATATAGGTTTCTCAAGAGACAATTAAGATGGTCTGGAACTCCCATCTCTTTAAGAACTTGCCACAATTTGTTGTGATCCACACAATCAAAGGCTTTAGCATAGTCAATGAAGCAGAAGTAGATGTTTTTCTGGAACTCCCTAGCTTTCTCCATGATCCAGCGTATGTTGGCAATTTGAACTCTAGTCCCTCTGCCTCTTCGAAATCCTGCCTGTACTTCTGGTAGTTCTCGATCCACATACTGCTGGAGTCTAGCTTGTAGGATTTTAAGTATAACTTTACTAGCATGTGAAATGAGTGCAATGGTGCGATAGTTTGAACATTCTTTGGCGTTGCCTTTCTTTGGAATTGGAATGTAAACTGACCTTTTCCAATCCTGTGGCCACTGTTGAGTTTTCCAAATTTGCTGGCAAATTGAGTGAAGCACTTTTACTGCATCGTCTTTTAAGATTTTGAATAGCTTAGCTGGAATACTGTCACCTCCACTAGCTTTGTTGTTGCTCAGATTTCCTAAGGCCCATTTCACTTCACATTCAGCCTGTGCCCTGCTTCATTTTGTACTCCAAGGCCAAACTTGCCTGTTATTCCAGTTATCTTTTGGCTTCCTACTTTAGCCCATGATGATAAGGACATCATTTTTTGGTGTTGATTCTATAAGGTGCTGTAGGGCTTCATAGAAACAGTCAATTTCATCCTCTTCAGCACCAGTGGTTGGGGCATAGACTTGAACTGGTTGCATGGTTTGCCTTGGATTCGAACTGAGATCATTCCGTCATTTTGGGGATTGTATCCCAGTATTGCTTTTCCTACTCTTTTATTGACTATGAAGGCTACTCCATTTCTTCTGAGGGATTCTTGCCAGCAGTGTAGTATACCTGATGGTCATCTGAGTTAAATTCACCCATTCCTGTCCATTTTAGTTCGCTGATTCCTAAGATGTCGATGTTCAGTCTTGTCATCTCTTGTTTGACCACGTCAGCTTGCCTTGATTCATGGATCTTACATTCCAGGTTCCTATGGAAAAAAGATCTTTACAGCATCGGACTTTCCTTTCACCACCAGATGCATCCACAGCTGAGCGTCCTTTCTGGCTTTGGCCCAGTCGCTTCACTCTTTCTGGCGCTACTAGTACTAGCCCTCTGCTCTTCCCCAGTAGCATATTGGACACCTTCTGACCTGAGGGGCTCATCTTCCAGCGTCATATCTTTTTGCCTTTTGGTACTGTCCATGGGGTTTTCATGGCAAAGATACTGGAGTGGGTTGCCATTTCCTTCTCCAGTGGATCACATTTTGTCAGAACTCTCTGCTATGACCTGTCCGTCTTGGGTGGTCCTGCACGGCATAGCTCATAGCTTCATTGAATTACGCAAGCCCCTTCGCCACGACAAGGCAGTAATCCATGAAGGAGATTGAATAATTAAGGAGCATTAAAGATTAGGTTCATATTTGTGTTAAGATGTTCTGCCTGGCTTAAGGTCTACTTGTTAGCATAATTCTGAAACTACAATGCCAAATACAGGAAATAAGTACCCATAGGCATTCCATACCGGAGGGAAGATTTTAACTCTTTGCTTCTATCAAAACAAATAATCAGTTATATGTGTTTGAAATAATTCCAAGGAATTCATTTCCATATTAATACTTATAAATATTTCAGTAAAATAGTTCCTTCCTTGGATATATTTGATATGAAAACTAAATCAGGACAATTAGATTTGATCTAATTGCTCCACTTTCTACTGCTCCACTTTCTTGCAGCTTACATATGGCTCATTAGCCCAAGAAGAATTTGAGACCAGTAAGTGATCTTCACTTTATTTCATGGTCCCAAAAGAGGACCATCAGTACATTGGGATTATCCAACTGCTTCATCATTTCAGGTGGACATGGATAGGGATATTTTCCGTTGGTAACAACAATGGAGAAAATTTCTTACAGAAAATGCAGCTCTTACTTTCAGAGAATGGAATCTTCTCATCGTTCATACAAAGGCTTTCACAAGTAGTTTATCAAACAATCTCAATTATTTCCTTGAATTGGATAAATAGCAAAGCCAATGCATTTCTTGTCTATGGAGAAGCATTGACAATTATGTGGCTAAGAATTGTCACATTTATGGTAGATCCTGAAAGCAGGGAAATTGCATTATTTAGAAAGGTGTGGATCATGACTGCACAGATTGATTTCATATTATCAGGATTTCAAATCAACTGGGACCTCCAGATGTTCCATGGGTCTATTTCCTTCACTCCTCATTCCAGAGCAGTTGTAGGTTTCAAGGAATTTCTTCAGACCATAAATCCACTTTCAGTGTATAGAGATGGGTTTCTGCAGGAAGTTTGGGAACAATCATTTGATTATTCATTTCCAAAACCAGAGTTACAAGGAATGCACAGCAGGAAATGCACTGGGGAGATGAAGCTGGAGAGCCTTCCTGGGCCTGCATTTGAATTGGCAATGACTGGCCAAAGCTACAGTATCTACAATGCTGTTTATGCTGTGGCTCATGCTTTGCAGGCTCTATACAAGTTGAGATTCAATAGGAAGACAGCTACAATGCGTAAAGAATTTGATCTTCCAAATCTGAAGTCTTGGCAGGTATTCCCTTTGCATTGGACACTTCTTTTACTTCAATGAGCAGTTTGACATAAAATTATCTTTTGAACCCAATGTGGAAAGTCTTAGTGTTTTCTGCATGTGGAATCAAGAATGAGAAACAACATAGAAATAAGAAAGAATTTCCTGACAATGAGAACAATTAATTAATGAAACAGTTGGCCTTTAGATGATGTGTTTGCTCCATCACTGGAGATTTTTATGAAGAGATCGGACAGCCAGTTGTCTGAAATGGTATGGGGTCTCCTCCTTGAGCAGGATGTTAACCTAGAAGACTTCCAAGGTTCCTTCCAACTCTCTTATACTGTACAGTGTATAAAATAGATACAGAAAACGGGCTTCTATTGTTATTCTGTTTTTCTGTTTGTAATAGTATCTACTTCTCATTTATCTATCAAAGAAAGCTTGAGTCACAGATTCTAAAATCTGGCTAAAGGAAATTAGTCAGACCTCAGACTCTCAAATGAGGAAAGATTAGGTATGATCTATCTTGAATTAGTTGTTTAAATAGTGGACTTAAAACATAATTGAAGGAAGTTACATAATTCCAAAAGCCTATTTTAATTCTGCTTCAGTTCATTGTTACCTTTCCTTAAAATAATATCAAATGAATAATGAGTGGACATGTACATTTCCATGCAATATTGATTGTCAAATTTCTAAGTATACATATTTAATAATAGTTATTGGAATTGGAAGAATTAGTGAATGTAACTTGAATATGATGTTTTCTTATTTGTTATATTGTTTTCAATTCCGTCTCTCTTTCATTCTCTTTCAAGTAGCTCCATTCATTTCTTCATGGCATTTCTTTCAACAATTCAGCTGGGGAGAGAGTGTTCCTGAATGAGAAAGGAGAAGCAACAGGTGGATTCGACATCACCAACTTGATCACTTTTCCAAACAGATCCTTTGAGAGAGTGTGGGAAAGATGGATCCCAGTAGTCCAAAAGGGAATGAATTATTCATTGATAAAGATGTGATTGTCTGGCACACATCTTTTAACCAGGTCTCGAACTATTGAATCAACCATGCCTTAATCCATTATGATGCCATTGTCAGAATCCAATTATATTTTATTTCTAACTAATCTACTCTGGGAAAACCCAATTCTTACTCTCTTTTGGATTCTGTCATACTACAAAGGGGGGGGGGAGTAAACACGGGTGTTTACTATCAACTACAAAGAAACATCCTCTGTGGATTCCCTCTCTGGAGTACTAACCATAACAATACGGCAATCAGCCTTTGATCTCACTCCCTATGAAGCTTCCTTTTACCGGCAGCAAAGGAAAAGGGGGGGAAGATTGCAACATTTGGGATCCGATGGATTTAACACCCAGCCATCTGCCGATTTGGATTGACCGGAAGGAATGTGGGGTGGGACTGCTTGGGAACACTTTAAAACATTGAATGATCAGGGGGGTCCCCCAGATCCTGTCTAGCATGCCTTCAGTCAGTTTTTCTTAATAAAGATTCCTGTTGGAAAACCCGTTCCAAGAGTTCTGTCTTCTTAAGATGTAAATTGAGGTGGGTCCTTACATTAGACAGGATCTGCAAAATTAGTCAACCTAGAAGGAAGAACCTTGCCGGGGGACTTTGCAAAAATTACCATGTCAGACGACGAAGCAGGGAAGGGGGAAAGCCCCCCGGAGAGGGAGCTTTTGCCCCGACTGGAAACCTGCCAAATATCTGGATCTGAAGGGTCAGATTCCTCAGGAGAAGAGGTGGTGGAGACGCGTAACCACAAACCTCGGTGGTCAATGGGCATTGGAAAGAAAGGCGAGTGGTAAAAGAAATCAAGAAAGGTGACCCTGAGATGGGGGGCCAACCAACCAGGATGGAAGCAGGATATGGAGAGATCCCTGCACACAAGCGAAGATGAAGGAAGCTGGGCACAGCACTCGAACTGGATCTTAGAGAAAGCTATCGACTTGATGAAGAGGACCCTCAGCTCCCTAGGAGAGGAGAATCCTGAGCCCCACGGCCGCACCAACTCCTGGAGCCGCAACTGGAGAGACACTGAGGGGGAATTGGAACCTGCAGCCCTGGGGACATCCGCTGATCCAGTAGTCCCCACCCCCCGCCGACCTGCAGATGGAAATCCAGATGGAAGACAATACCGACGAAGAAGGCACCGATCCATTCAAAGACTTCCGCCGTTGGACACAAAATTCAAGGGGGAGCTGACACGCTTGGGGTTTTTCCTAACCCAAGTCCTTGGCTACATGGAGGAACATGGGCGACACATCCCTAGCGACAAAGCCCGTATTCGGATCGTGCAATCTGCTCTGGATGGACCGGCCGCCGATTGGGTGGTGAATTTGCATGATTCCAATGCCCCAGAGCTCAACGACTTCAACCGTTTCATGTCCTCTCTGAGAAGGCGATTTGAAGACCACCTGGCTGATCGCAAAGCACGTGAAAGAATCAAAACGATGAGGCAAGGCAGATGGCCAGTAGCCGAATATACGCAAGAATTCCGAACCATTGCCAGCAAGCTGAACTGGCCGGAAGACATCCTCCTTAGCCATTTCAAAGACGGTCTGAATTACGACCTATATGACGCTTGCCTGCCCCGGGGGGACCCACACCAACTCGACGAATGGTACGTCCTGGCAGAGGAAGCAGAGATCGACCTACTGAAGAGGCACCGCCGAGGAAAACAATGGAGCCGCTCACCGCCTGAACCAACGCACGAACCAGCGAAGCCATCGGCTATGGCCAAGAAACCAATGGGCTGTTTCAAATGCGGGAGAGAGGGGCATCGGGCTGTAGAATGCTGCTCGAAAGCCCCCCAGCACAACCCAGACAGACCACCGGCCAGCAAATCTGGGAAGTCCCCAACTAAGTCAAAAGAATCTGCCATGAGAGGAATAGAGGCTGTGGAATCCCCTACCTCCGCCCATCGTGGGGAAAGAGCCCCAGCCTACACCGCAGGGCCGGTGGAGGCCCCAGATGGCAGCTCGGAGGGCGAACCACTGGTAAGTGGATCCATCCCACCCATCCTCAAGACAGTGACTATATTAGCCCCCTCCATGCCCGAAGCTGTCAAAGTGAAAGCCTTAATAGACTCTGGCTGCACCCGCTGCCTAATTAGCCCGACCCTAGTGGGAAATCTGGGCATCCCAGTGAGGAGGCTGGAACAACCAATCTCATTTGGCCAGTTAGATGGGTCCATAGCAGGGGGGGTGCCAGCTACCCTAGCCACGTTACCAATCCACCTATCCCTGGGAAATCATGAGGAAGACATAACGTTTGTAGTGACCCCAGGCATGGAATGCCCGATGATCCTAGGGCTGGAATGGTTAACAAAATGGAACCCCTGGGTAAATTGGAGGACGAAAGAAATCAATTTCCTGAAAGAGGACCCTACAGACTTAAAACCCCAAGGGGATCTATCAAAATTAAAAACGGAAATAGCATCCATGGGTGAAGAAAAGGGGCTACCAGAAATACCAGAGGAATACAGAGACCTGGCTGAAGTTTTCAGCGAGGAGAGGGTGGATGAGCTTCCCCCCCCACCGACCCACGGACTGTGCCATAGAGTTCAAGCCCGGGGCAAAACTCCCAAAGCCCAGATTATACTCCATGAGCCCAAAGGAGAAGGAGGAAATGGAGAGATTTATAAAGAAAAACCTAGAAAGGGGGTTCATTGAACCAGCCAAACCTAAGGTGGCCGCTCCGGTCCTCTTTAGAGAGAAGAAGGACGGCTCTTTACGCTTATGTGTGGATTATAGGCTCCTTGAATGCGATCAGTGAAAGCAACCTATACCCCCTACCCCTCATGAAGGACATGTTATCACACCTCTCGAAAGGAAAGATTTTTACTAAACTAGATCTAAGGGAAGCGTATTACCGCGTGAGAATTAGGGAAGGAGATGAATGGAAAACTGCATTCAATTGCCCAATGGGGTGCTACAAATTCAAAGTTTTGCCTTTTGGATTACAAGGGGCCCCCGCAGTATTTATGCAATTAATCAATGAGGTACTAAGGGAGCACCTATTTAAGGGGGTCCTGGTTTATCTTGACGACATCCTCATCTTCACCGAATCAAAAGAGGAACATGTCAACCTAGTCAGAGTGGTTTTAAAGAAACTGCGAGCCGCCCACCTATATGCCAAATTATCAAAATGCGAATTTCACCAGGAAAGAATAGACTACCTAGGTTACCGCATATCCCCACAAGGCATTGAAATGGACCCAGAAAAGGTCAGGGCAGTATTAGAATGGGCACCACCTCGCACAAGAAAGCAACTGCAAAGTTTCCTGGGTTTTGCAAACTTTTACCGCCAATTCATCCCCTCATTTGCCCAGATAGCCCTGCCCCTCACGAGCTTACTAAAAACGAAGGGAGAATCCTCAGTGAAACCTAGCCAGCCACTAAAATGGACAATGGAATGCCAAGCGGCATTTGAGAGATTAAAGAGGCTTTTTTCTGCCGAACCAGTACTGAGGCACCCAGACATGGACAAACCCTTCGTAATACAGACGGATGCAAGTGATGTGGCAGTGGGGGCTGTACTATTACAAGAAAATGATGAAGGAATGTTGCAACCCTGCGCGTATACGTCCAGGAAACTCACTGAAATGGAACAGCGCTGGCCCGTGTGGGAGAAAGAGGCATATGGGATACGTTGGTCATTACTTACATGGTGCCAATTCCTTGAAGGCAATAAAATCCCTTTCCAGGTGTGGACAGACCACAAAAATTTGGAAGCCTTGAAAACACCCAGAAAACTCAACCCCAAGCAAGCCCGCTGGTCTCAGCATTTTCACCAATTCAATTTTAAGCTCAAGCATTTGCCGGGGGAAAAAAACTTTCTGGCAGATGCATTATCTCGCATGCCCCAATATAACAGCACGCGAGCCACTGACTCTAAACCGATCATGGGAGAATCACAACTGGCAGCGCCAGTGACTACCAGAGCCCAAGTTAAATTAAAATCACAGCTGGATAGCCAGACCGGAATTGAATTCCGGAAAAGTTTGGAAACAGATGAATGGTTCCAGAAAAATAAACACGTGTGCACGATGAAAGACGGACTGCCTTGGGTGGGGGAGAAGTTATATATACCGACAACCCAAAGGATCACATTCATGCAACTTTGCCACGACACAAAATCAGCAGGGCATTTTGGATTTGTAAAAACATTGCACTTAATTAAACGGCAATTTTGGTGGCCATCCATGAAAAAAGACATAGAAAGTTACGTGGCCAGCTGCCCAAAGTGTGCAATGGCAAAAAGGCTGCAAGGGAAATCACCAGGACTGTTACAAACAGTGGCAAATCCCTCAGCCCCCTGGAGGGAAATAGCCATGGATTTTATAGTGGAATTACCAGAAAGCAATGGGAATACTGTCATTTGGATGGTCACGGACCTATTTTCCAAACAGGTTCACTTTATTCCTTGCCAAAAGATCCCCACCGCAAAAGTTTTAGCAAAACTTTTCGTGCAACATATTTACAGATTGCATGGGGCACCCCAACGCATCATATCTGATAGGGGAGTGCAATTTACATCTGCATTTTGGAAGGAATTTCTATCCCTTTTAGGGACCACCCAGGGACTGACGTCTAGCCATCATCCCCAGGGAAATGGTCAATCAGAAAAATGTAACGGAGTACTTGAGCAATATTTAAGATGTTTTCTAAATTTCCAGCAGTCAGATTGGACGGACCTGTTGCCTTTTGCAGAGGTTGCCTACAATAATGCAGTCCACTCCAGCACAGGTTACACTCCTTTTCAAATAGCTACCGGCCAAAGTTTCAACCCCATGCCAGAACTAACCCCAAATGAACCGGCAATCCCATCACTGAAAGAATGGATGGAACAATTACGAAACACCTGGCCAATAGTTAGAAAAGCTCTAGAGGAAGCTAGGCAAGCATACAAAGCACAAGCAGATAAGAAAAGGGTGGAGCCCACACCATTCATTATAGGAGAAATGATGTACTTGTCTACAAAATACTTAAAATCCATACAACCCTGTAAAAAACTTGGACCAAAATATATAGGGCCTTTTCCAATTAAAAGAATCATAAACCCAGTAACAGTAGAATTAGAATTACCCAAGAATCTTAGGCAAATACACCCAATTTTCCACTGCAGTTTGCTGAAAAGAGAACAACAGTCACCCTTACGGCCAAAAATCCCCCCCCACCAACACCAATCATGATAGAAGGCGAACAACACTTCGAAATAAGGGAAATCCTGGACTCTAGAAAATATCATGGGTCAACTCAATACCTAGTAGCATGGAAGCACCTCCCCGCCTCTCACAACGAGTGGGTCCATAAACATCATGTCAAAGCCCCGAAGCTTTTAAAGAAGTTTCATACAGAGTATCCTAACAAGCCAGACTAACTTTTATACCTGTTTTGTTTTCTCTACAGGTGGACCTCTCTTATTTTTAAGGGGAGCCAGATGTCAGAATCCAATTATATTTTATTTCTAACTAATCTACTCTGGGAAAACCCAATTCTTACTCTCTTTTGGATTCTTTCATACTACAAAGGGGGGGGAGTAAACACGGGTGTTTATGACTGGCATTCCTCCAAAGAAACATCCTCTGTGGATTCCCTCTCTGGAGTACTAACCATAACAATACGGCAATCAGCCTTTGATCTCACTCCCTATGAAGCTTCCTTTTACCGGCAGCAAGGGAAAAGGGGGGGAAGATTGCAACGTTTGGGATCCGATGGATTTAACACCCAGCCATCTGCCAATTTGGATTGACCGGAAGGAATGTGGGGTGGGACTGCTTGGGAACACTTTAAAACATTGAATGATCAGGGGGGTCCCCCAGATCCTGTCTAGCACGCCTTCAGTCAGTTTTTCTTAATAAAGATTCCTGTTGGAAAACCCGTTCCAAGAGTTCTGTCTTCTTAAGATGTAAATTGAGGTGGGTCCTTACAGCCATATTCAATATAGTCTCTTTACAAACCTATTTACTTTTTTTTCTAATAAACAATGGCACATTCTTTCAAGTGTTGTTGACGATCAAGCATTCCTCAAATTGGAAAAATGAGATTAAACTGTAAAAGCCATGTTTGCATATTTGGTTTGCATTTCTGTGTGAAATCACAAGAGTGGCCATGTTTCCATGAGATTGTCACCATGTGCAATTATTTACTCATCCTGCCCTTCAACCAGGACATCATTCTGAGTTCTAATTGTTTTGTGGTTGTTGATGAAGTTGATAAATTCAGTATTTTCTTGGGAAGTCAAAAATATTTTTCCTCCGTAAAGGAAAAAAAATACAAACTTTTAAAAATATGTCCCTTTTCAAAATGTTTTATGTTTATTACCAGGTTCTCCCACTTTCTAGATGTAATAACCCTTGTTTCACTGGATACTGGAAGAAAGGAATTGAGGGGGAACAATTCTGCTGCTACGACTGTGTTCCATGCCCAGAAGGGAAGATTTCAAATCAAAATGGTAGGTAGGCATTCTACCAATTTTCATTGGACTTAAGGAAACTTTAATAAACCAATTTAGGTTCCATAAAATTAAGTGAGTTTCAATAGTATGGAATTACTAAAATGGCAAATTCCTTGATTTTCCTTCCATATATGGATGACTGTTTTGAATGTTCAGAAGATCATTATTCAACTGGGGATGCGGCAGCCGCCATGGGGGGGCAGCAACAGTTGGGGGTGCAACATCCACAGTGGGGAGGCCAGCAACCACTGATGGCTCCACCTCTTAGAGCAACCTTTGATGGGGACCCAGAGAAGCTGATCTTTTTCTTCAACCAGGTGCACTCTCACTTGAACCGATGTGCCTATTTCTATCCGAATTCAGCCGCTATGGTTGACGTGGTTGCGTCCAGTTTGGAAGGGGAAGCATCCGAGTAACTGAACAATTTATATAACAAGCAAGCACCCGAGTTGGAGGACCCTCATCTCTTCCTCCTAGGACTGAGAGCAAGGTTCGAGGACCCATCCATTGCCCTCAAGGCGGAGAAACAAATCCACAAGATAAAACAAGCTGGCAGGCCTGCACTGGAGTACGAGAGTTTTGCAAGATAGCCAGCCGAATAGAGAGGTGGCCCGAGCCATCCCTAGTCCATCACTTCAAGGAGGGACTAGACCACCTCTCCCAGGCCTGTATCTATCAAGCAGTCCCTGATCAGCTGCAAGAATGGTACCAGGCAGCAGTAAGACTAGACGTTCAGCTCACCCACTATAAGAAGCCACCCCCACAAGAAGCCAAGTCTGTTATGTCCTGGGACTGCTGAATGACTCAGCAGGCTCAGGAGGCTGCAGAAGGCCCGGGCAATCCACGTGGTTGCCCGGGACCAGACAGGCTGTCTCCAGCGTTGTGCGCATGCGCAAGGCGGGAGACTAGCCTTGCATTGATTGGCTGACGCTGTCCCTTGCAAGGGAGTATAAAAGGCCCTGGCGCCATTTTGTCTTCTGTTCTCTTCGTGATTTCAATAAAGTAGTTGTGTTGTTACTCCTGCCTCGCCTCGATGTCTTTTTGCCTGAAACAGAACATTGGCGACGAAGGTGGGATCCGCTGCAAGCAGAACAACAGGAGAAGCTAGGCTGACTTACCAGAGAAGGCCTGAAGCGCTGGGAAGTTCGGCGTCCAGAGGAAGCGATTGCCTGCCAGTACGAAAACGCTGGAGGTGAGCTCAGCTTCGAGGGACCCCTTCTCATTCCTTGCAGCGAGAGGCATCGAAGAGGTAACCATCGTTACAGGCTATAACGATGTCAAAGCTGGGCCATCTGTCGGAATTTGACACTTCTCACCCTGAGCGCTGGAGTTCCTATGTGGCGCGAGTGGAAAATTACTTGCGAGTAAATAAGATCCCTCCTTCATGGATTACTGCCTTGTCGTGGCCTAATGCTGGGAAAGATTGAGGGCAGTAGAAGAAGGGGACGACAGAGAATGAGGTGGCTGGATGGAGTCACTGAAGCAGTAGGCGTGAGCTTAAATGGACTCCAGAAGATGGTAGAGGACAGGAAGACCTGGAGGAACGTTGTCCATGGGGTCGCGATGGGTCGGACACGACTTCGCAACTAACAACAACAAAATAAGATCCAGGAAGATGGCCTTAAAGCTGCTACATTGCTGTGTGTCTGTGGGCAAGAGACTTTTGACATTGCAGAGAATCTTGTAGCCCCAGCACCACTGGAGTCAATTGTGTATGCTGACTTAAAGAGGATGCTGCGAGAGCACTTTGAACCCAAGCTTTCAGTAATTGCGTGGAGGCATGCGTTTGAGCAGAGGGACCAGAGGCCTGGTGAGTCTGCTGCGGACTTTGTTGCTGCCTTAAGACAAGCAGCTAGACAGTGCGAGTTCAAGGATCTGGAAGAGAGGCTTCGGGATCGCTTGGTTTGCGGACTGCGAAGTCATGAGCTGCAACAGAAACTTTTTGCAAAAGAAGATGTCTCATTCCAAGATGCTTTGAGAGAGATTGCAGCTGAAGAAGCAGCGGGCGGCGCTGTGAAAGCCTTGCGGCTCGCCAGGAACCCTCCGGCGGTGGCCTCAATCCATCAAGATGTCGTTCGAGAGGTATCTGAAGCGGATCCAGAAGAGGAGGTGGACAGGCTTCAGCAGGCAGAAGAGAAGAGGCCTCAAGGGCGCAGAGAAAAAGCGATAGCATCCCCTCGGTGTTTCGGTTGTGGAGGTCACCACAAGCGAAATGATTGCCGGTTTCGCTCCGCTACCTGCCAGGCATGTGGCAGGCAAGGCCACATTGCATCCGTCTGTTTGGGTCGCCAGAAGGAACATTCTGCAGAAGAATTGCCTCTGAAAGGTACCAAGGTCCCCAGCCAACACAGGGTGGGCTTCTGCGCGTCCCGTAGGGGTGTTTTCAAAACCGGGGTTCACAGGCCACTTAAAAAGAAGCTTCACATTGACATGAAGTTGCAAGGGGTTCCCATGTCGATGGAGTTGGACACAGGGTCCGCTCTATCGATCATTTCCCTTGACACCTTCAATAAGGTCTGCAACAGAAGTGGCCTACGAGTTAAACTCAGGCCTTCAAGTTTAATCCTTACTGACTTCCAGAATTCCAGAGTCAGCGTGAAGGGGGAGGCCACGCTCAGGGTGCAGTGTAGGAATTTTGAGGGGTTGTTAGATGTGGTGGTAGTTGGGGGTGATCGTGCGAGCCTTATTGGGCTCAATTGGTTCGAGGCCCTTGGAATTCAAGTGACTGGACTTCACAATCTGCAAACGTCAGGCCTTGCGCAATTTTGCAAGGAGTTTGCTGATGTGTTCAGTTCAGAGCTTGGCTCGTTCAAGGGGCCTCCCATTGCTTTACGTTTAGACCCAGCCATCACACCCATCAGGATCAAGCCCCGAAGGGTGCCCTTTGCCTTAAAAAACAAAATAGATGTAGAGCTGGACAAGCTGATCCAGCAGGGCATTTTAGAGCCTGTGGACTCTAATCCATGGGAAACACCTATAGTCACGCCACTGAAGGCCAATGGAGAGGTCCGGATTTGTGCGGACTATAAATGTACACTTAATAAGGCATTGCAGCAGCATGCCTATCCGGTGAGCCACATTTTGGCTCCCTCAAGGGGGGGCGGATTTTTGCAAAGCTTGATTTGGCTCAGGCCTAGCAACAGTTACCTGTTGATGAGGCAACAGCTGAGGCCCAAACAATTGTGACGCACCGGGGAGCCTTTAAGGTCAAAAGGCTGCAGTTTGGAGTTAATGTAGCCCCTGGCATATTCAAGAGCGTGATGGAGCGAACGCTCCAGGGTATTCCGGGGGTCTGTCCCTATTTTGATGATGTCCTCATCACTGGGGAGTCATCTGTGAACTTAGCTGAAAGGCTGAGGGCTGTCTTGCTGCGTTTCCGCCAAGCAGGGCTGAAGCTGAAGCAAAATAAGTGTAAAATTGGAGTCACCTCCACAGAGTTCTTGGGATTCCGTATTGATGCTGAAGGCATCCATCCTTCGGAATCCAAGCTTCAAGCAATTCAGCAGGCCCCAAGCCCCCAGTCGAAGAGTGAGCTTCAAGCCTTCCTGGGGCTGTTAAATTTTTACCATTCATTCCTTCCCCACAAGGCTGCAGTGGCTGAGCCGTTACACCAGCTCTTGGACAAACAGGCTCCATGGAAATGGACGAAGGTCCATGAAAGGAGTTTCACAGAGGTCAGGGCCTTGCTCTCTTCAAATGCGGTTTTAGCCCATTTTAATGAGCAATTGCCTGTGTGCATAGTCTGTGATGCATCCCCTTATAGGGTTGGGGCTGTGCTGACCCATCTCAAGGCTGATGGGACACAAGTCCCTGTGGCCTACTACTCCAGGACTCTCTCATCTGCAGAGCGTAATTATGCGCAGATTGACAGAGAAGCCTTGGCAATAGTAGCTGGAATAAAGAAATTCCATGATTTCTTGTATGGCCATTTCACGGTTTACACAGACCATAAACCTTTGCTGGGTTTGTTTACAACAACAAAACAAACCCCACACATTATATCTCCTAGAATGCTGAGATGGTCAATTTTCTTGTCAGCATATGACTACACCCTGGTTCACAAACCAGGTAAAGAAATGGGCCATGCAGATGGTCTCAGCCGATTACCTCTACGACAGATAGAGGCAGATCCTGCTCCTGCCCTTCACATTCTCTCCATTCAGGAGTTGCCTGAATCTCCCCTCAATGCTAGGGATGTGGCTGCAGAAACTGCCACTGATCACACGCTCACACGCGTGCTGACATGGGTGTTGTCAGGATGGCCTGACACATGCCCGGGTGCAGAATTCCAAAGTTTCTGGCAAAGGAAGCACGAGCTTTCTACTTTCAAGGGGTGTATCCTGTGGGGTAGCAGGGTAGTCATCCCGGCCTCATTGAGGACTAGAGTCTTGCTCTCTCTGCATGAGGGACATCCGGGAATAGTCCGGATGAAGGCGCTAGCACGTAGCCACCTCTGGTGGCCTTGGCTCGATAAAGAGATTGAGGCCCAGGTGCATGGGTGCCAAGTGTGTCAACAGTCAAGGCCAGAAATGCCCCAGGCCCCTGTACATAGGTGGGATGAGACACATACCCCATGGTCGAGGGTACACATCGACTACGCTGGGCCCTTTCAGGGGCAATTCTTCCTTCTCTTCGTGGACAGCCACTCCAAGTGGCTAGAGGTTGTTCCTGTCTCCTCCACTACTACTGCTAGGACCATCCAGGTGCTGAGAGGAATCTTCACCTCACGTGGTCTGCCAGATGTCCTTGTCTCAGACAACGGACCCCAATTCACCTCTTCTGAGTTCCAGGGTTTCCTTCAAGCCAACATGATCCGGCATGCCACATCTGCGCCGTTTCATCCAGCTTCCAACAGTCAAGCTGAGCGTATGGTGCGTACTACCAAAGATGCTTTAAAGAGAATCACTCATGGAAACTGGCACCACAGGTTAGCTGACTTTCTTCTTTGTCACCGCACCACACCTTGCACTGCCACTGGAAAGAGCCCAGCTGAACTCCGCTGGGGTCGCAGACTCATCACTAAGCTGGACAGGTTGCACCCCGACCGGGTGGCTTCACAGGGGTCACAACCGCGGGCACCTAGGAGACTACAGGTGGGCGATCCGGTCTGGGCAAGGAACTATGGACCTGGACATCTCTGGGTGACAGCAGTGGTATGCAAGGTCTCTGGGCCGCTGTCATACGAAGTGGCCTTGGATGATGGTCGTGTGATCAGACGTCACATTGACCAACTGCGCTGGAGGCTTTCCAGCCACCCTTCCGCTCCTGGCTCTGCTCTGGGGGGGAGGAGGACCACAATTACGATTGTGGACCACAGTCTCTCCACGAAGGTGGACCTTCAAATGTTCCTGCACATGTTCCTGAAGGGGGTTTTGCCATGGAGGCGGCTCCTGACTCTGGCACAGGCACCGGGTCTATGGGACATTGCTGTCAATCGGCTACTCAGGCCACTCCAGCTGCTGGTCTTGGGCTCGAAGGACAGTGTTCCCAAGAGGGGTCCATTGTGGATTTGGGGAACTCCACCCCACCACTGGACTTGGGGAACTCCACCCCACCAAGGAACTATGGTTTGGGTTTAGCGGATCCAGCCAGTCAGCAGTTTGGAGGGTTGCCTGGGTCTCGGGGGCATCAAAGTCCTGGTTTGCCTAGCCCAACAGGCGAGATGGCATGCCAGGCACAAACGCTGGCTCCAAGAAGGTCAGAGCGGGCCAAGGGTCCACCCAAGCATCTAAAGGACTATGTGAGGTTCCTGTCAAGTAGTAGGGAGGCTTAATAGTCCTATAGAACTCAATACACACTCAATAGAAGGGTGTTCTGTTGAGAGCCTAAAAAAACACTATGAGGTATTCTTGTAAATACAAGAAATGGAATGAAGGAGTCTGCCAGTGTGCAGGCATGACTGTGTTTAGAAGTAATAACATGAAAAGTAAACACATGAATATGTAGGTTGCTCTAAAACAGTAGGTATTCACTTATTGTTTCATCCAAGGGGGGAGGGGTGTTATGTCCTGGGACTGCTGAATGACTCAGCAGGCTCAGGAGGCTGCAGAAGGCCCGGGCAATCCACGTGGTTGCCCGGGACCAGACAGGCTGTCTCCAGCGTTGTGCGCATGCGCAAGGCGGGAGACTAGCCTTGCATTGATTGGCTGATGCTGTCCCTTGCAAGGGAGTATAAAAGGCCCTGGCGCCATTTTGTCTTCTGTTCTCTTCATGATTTCAATAAAGTAGTTGTGTTGTTACTCCTGCCTCGCCTCGATGTCTTTTCGGCTGAAACAGAACAAAGTCGAGGACAAATCAACCCAAATGACAGCCACCCCCCCCCCGAAAGCCTCCAACCGCTGTGGCTATACTGAAAATCCCAGGCCACCTGCAGGCCCACCGATCAAGTGTTTCAGATGTGGACAACAGGGACATCGAGCAGCAAGTTGCCCAGTCCCTTACCCTCAGCAGCAGAATAGACCAGGACCACCAGTGAGAAAGAAACCAGCCCAGCAGCCAACGAAAGAGAAATCCAACTGGATTGCGCAGGAACCCATTGCCCAAGTGATGTCCCCCATGCAGGAGGGTGCCAAGACCCCAGCCGGACCTGCCGCCATGCTACCCTCCTACGACAGCGACGATGAAGGAGAGAACGACCCGATGGTGAGTCGACACGTCCCACCTTTCTCACTACCTGCCAAACTCATAATCCCTAAGACGGGGGCACAGGTAGATTTAAAAGTACTAGTCGACTCTTGATGCTCCCATTGCGTTATTAGCTTGTCACTGGCCCTGAAAATGGGCATACGAGCAAGGCTGCTCTCCAAACCCATGAGGTTTGAGCAAGCTGATGGCTCCCTAATGGGAGGAACTTTAGTCACGCAATTGACTGAACCCCTACGCTTAGAACTAGGTGAGCACTGGGAGTTCATTCGTTTCATGGTGGCTCCAAAAATGACTGAGGCTGTGATCCTAGGACTAGCCTGGTTGGACAAATGGAAGCCGTTTATCTGGTGGGAGAAGGGAATGAGGACTGTGAGGTTACCTACAGGATCCAAGCCCCCCTTAACTCAACGGATGTTTCAGGAGAACTTAGCCCACCCAATGAGCTAGCACACATGGCTGCCTTGTCTCAACCAGATGAGCCACTCATCCCCAGTGAATACCGGGACCTAGCGGAGGCATTTAGTGAGAAAGAATGCGACACTCTGCCTCCCCACCAACCCAATGATTGCTCTATCAAACTGTTACCGGGAGCCAAACTTCCATGACTGAGAATATACGCTATGTCCCCCCTTGAAATGGAGGAGATGCAGCAATATGTGGACAAAAACCTAGCGAGGGGATTTATCGAACAAGCCAAGTCTGCTGTGGGAGCCCCAGTGTTATTTAAAGAAAAAAAGACGAGTCGCTTCATCTCTGCGTGGATTATAAAGGTCTGAACGCAGTGAGCATGGAAAATAAATACCCGCTCCCCCTCCTGAAGGACTTACTAACCCACCTGGCAAAGGGGAGTATCTTCACTAAGTTGGACCTGGGAGAGGCATATTACCGGGTGAGGATAAAGGAGGGAGATGAGTGGAAGACTGCTTTTAACTATCAATTTAAAGTCATGCCGTTTGGACTACGGGGGCTCCAGCTGTCTTCATGCAGCTGATTAATCAGGTCCTACATGACCATTGATACAAAGGGGTTCTGGTGTATCTTGATGACATCCTTATATACAGCACGAAAATGACTGACCATGTAAAACTAGTGAGTGAAGTGTTAAAGAAACTGTTGAATGCCAAACTTCATGTCAAACTATCAAAGTGTGAATTTCACCAGACCCGACTAGATTATCTTGGCTACAGAATTTCCAGCGAGGGCGTTGAAATGGACCCGACCAAAGTGAAAGCTGTACTTGAGTGGCAGCCCCCAAAGACTCGCAAACAGCTCCAGAGCTTCTTAGGATTCACCAACTTCTACCATCAATTCATCCCCTCCTTTGCCAAAATTGCCGTACCCCTTACGGAATTACTAAAAACAGGTAAAGAGGGGGAAAAGCTGCATCCGGGCCAACCACTAGCATGGACTATGAGCTGCTAGATTGCTTTTGAGAACTTTAAAAGACTATTTGCGGTTGAACCAGTCTTAAAGCATCCCTGACCAGGGAAGCCCTTTGTAATTCAAGCCGATGCCAGTGACGTGGCCATCGGAGCGGTGCTACTGCAAAAGAACCAGAGTGGGACCCTACAACCCTGCACCTACACCTCAAAAAAATTCACTGAGTGTGAGAGGAGGTGGGCTGTGTGGGAAAAGGAAGCCTTTGCGATCCACTGGGCTCTATTAAACTGGAGTCACTATCTAGAAGGGAGCAAGGTGCCTTTCGAGGTATGGACTGATCACAAAAACCTAGAAGCACTGAAAACTCCCTGCAAATTGTCCCTGAAACAAGTACGATGGGCGCAGTACTTTAACCGTTTCAATTTCACCCTAAAGTACATACCGGGAGGAAAAAACCTCTTAGCTGATGCTTTATCCAGACTGCCCCAGAACAAGAGCCAGAGGGAAGAGGTTAATGAGGCAATTATCTCCAATCCACAAACTGCTTCTCAACTCACACCACACAGAGTCCCATCTTCAAGAGCCCCAAACCCCGATGACCCTGGGGCAAAGAAAATAAAGCGAGAGCTCCTCACCGACCAATGGTTCAAGGACAATCAAACCTCCCTAACATGCAGGGATGGTTTGGCTTACAAGGGGGGAAAGCTATACTTGCCAGAGACCCTCTGCCTTAACGCTCTCCGACATGGCCATGACGTAAAACAGGCTGGGCACTTTGGATATTTGAAAACTCTACACCTCATCCGCCGGCAATTCTGGTGGCCGGGATTGAAACAGGATGTGGAAAGCTATGTCTGGAGTTGTGCTGTATGTGCCACCATGAAAAGAATTCTGGGGAAACCCCCTGGGTTGTTGCAACCGGTGGGGGACCCTTCCCAACCATGGGAAGAAATTGCTATGGATTTTATAGTAGATCTACCTGAAAGTAGGTGAAATAGGGTCATCTGGACTGTGATAGATCTGTTTTCAAAGCAGGCTCACTTTATTGCCTGCAAAGGACTCCCGTCCACCCAACAACTAATCAAGATGTTCCTGAAACACATCTACAGACTGCATGGCACACCAAAACGAATAATCTCTGACAGGGGGGTGCAGTTTACAGCTACGTTTTGGAGGAGTTTTCTCAAACTAATTGGCTCATCTCAAGGACTATCATCGGCCTTTCACCCGTCTACCAATGGGGTGGCTGAATCTGCGAACTCAATGGTGGAGCAATATCTCCGATGCTATGTGGATTATCAACAAACGAACTGGACTGACTTCCTCCCCTTTGCAGAGGTGGCTTACAATAACTCTGTTCACAGCAGCACCGGCTTCACGCCTTTTAAAGTGGCCACAGGAAAGGAATTCAGCCCAATGCCCGAATATCCCCAAGGACCCTCTGCTTCCCAGACTCTTGATCAATGGATGAGGGGGTGGGAGGAGGTCTGGAAAACCACAAAAGTTGCTTTGAAAAAGGCTTCTGAGACATACAAAAAACAGGCAGATAGGAAAAGGGCTCCTCAAAGGACATTTCAAGTTGGGGAAAAGGTTTAACTGTCGACTAAATATTTATGGCTCAAGTTATCTAGTAAGAAGTTAGGACTGAAATACTTAGGACCCTTCCCCATCATAAAGATCATTAACCCGGTCAAAATTAATTTCCCTGCATAAAGGAAAATAATTACAAAGTGATATAAATATCTCCCTTTCCAACCCTTTTATGATTATCACCAGGTTCTTCCACTTTCTAGATGTAATGACCCCTGTTTTCCTGGATCCTGGAAGAAAGGTATTGAGGGGGATCAGTTCTGTTGCTATGACTGTGTTCCATGCCCAGAAGGGAAGATTTCAAATCAAAATGGTAGGGTAGGAATTCTACCGTTTTTCATTAAACTTAAGCAAACTCTAATAAACTTCTTGGATTAATACAATTAATGAAGTGATCTTCAATAATCTGGAATGCATAGATGACAAATTCCTTGATTTTCCTTCCAGATATGGAAGATTCCTTTGAATGTTTAGAAGATCATTATCCAAATAAAGAAACGGATGGATGTATCCCAAAACGGGTAGTGTCTCTAACCTTTGAGGAAATCTTAGGAATTGGTTTAGTCTCAGCAGCTCTTGGTTTCTTCTTCTTCACATCTTGGGTACTTGGAACATTTATTAAACACAGGGATACTCCCATTGTCAAAGCCAACAACTGGTCCATCACCTACATCCTGCTTGTCTCTCTTCAGCTATGTTTTCTCTCCTCTTTCTTCTTCCTCAGCCAGCCTGGCAAAGTGATCTGCCTTCTCCGACAATCAACTTTTGGCATCACCTTCTCTGTGGCCATTTCTAGTGTATTGGCCAAAACCATCACTGTAGTTGTTGCTTTCATGGCAACTAAACCGGGATCTCAGATGAGGAGATGGGTGGGGAAAAGATTGGCTTTTTTCACTGTCCTTACCTGTTCTCTCTTCCAATTATGGATTTGTATTCTTTGGTTTTTGACATCTCCCCCATTCCCTGAGTTGGACAAGCACTCAGAGCTCCAAGAAATGATTTTACAGTGTAATGAGGGATCAGCTTTTTTTTCCTTCTGTGTCTTGGGCTACATGGGTATCTTGGCCATTGCTAGCTTTATTGTGGCTTTTCTTGCCCGTAAATTACCTGACAGCTTTAATGAAGCCAAATACATCACCATCAGCATGTTCGCCTTCTGCAGTGTTTGGATCTCCTTCTTTCCAGCCTATCTGAGCACAAAAGGAAAAGCCATGGTAGCTGTGGAGGTCTTCTCCATCTTGTCCTCAAGTGCTGCATTACTGGGATGCATATTTTTGCCAAAATGCTAAATCATTGTTTTTAGACCTGACCTCAACCACAGGGAGCAACTCACAAAGAGAAATTAGTGCATCATGGAATAGAAAGAATGCTGTCTCTAGGGAACATACATAAAAGTATAGGAACATAGAAGTTTTTACTTCTGTCATAAAAGATTTGTGTCAGATGTTTATGATTATTAAGATTAAATTATAATTTCCCATTCCAAAATCAGTGCTCATACTGCTTTATTTTCACCATTTTCCCAGATTCTTTAACCTAATCCTTTCTCCTTTTCAATACATCCATTAAACTTGATTTTGATAATCTAGCTTTCTTGCTTCCTCTTAGGATATTTCAGATATTGGCTCAAATGATGTCCTATGTTTGTATAGACATTTTCATAGTTTTTATACTTTCAATTCCTAAAATGCTGATTTTAATTTTAAGAACATATATTTATCACTATTTACCTCTTCTTTTCTGGCTGGAAAAAAAAAATCTTCTCAACGGAAAACTCCAGCATGAGAAGCAGAAGCAGTGACTGTCCATGCCATAGTGTATGCTGTACTGCACCATTCATGCAATTTGTGCCCTTTGTCAGTGCTCCAAATAATACAAAAGATGCAGAATTTGGTGCAACCGGCATCCCTGTCATGGCTGGAAGCTGTGGTACTACAATCTCTGTGGCAGAGGAGTCCCTGTTAATCTCAAAGATGCTTTTTCAAAAAGCAACTGGGCTGTTTTTTCTCTTGAGGAAAAAGGAGATGAAGACGTTATAGGGTGACATGATAGCAGGGTACCAATATCTCAGGGGTTGCCGCAAAGAAGAGGGAGTCAAGCTATTCTCCAAAGTACCTGAAGGCAGGACAAGAAGCAATGAACCAGAACTAATCAGGGAGAGAAACAACCTAGAATTAAGGAGAAATTTCCTGACTGAACAATTAATTAGTGGAACGACTTGCCGTAAGAAGTTGTGAATGCTCAAACACTGGAAGTTTTGAAGAAGGGATTGAACAACCATTTGTCTGAAATGATATAGGGTTTCCTCCCTGAGCAGGGTGTTGGACTAGAAGACCTCCAAGGTCCCTTTCAACTCTGTTATTCTATTCTATCACCTTTAAATGTGAGATAAACAAAACCACTTTAAACAAAACGTCTCATCCAAGAAGCTTCATTGGTTCTGGCAGGATGATGTGGGATATGGAGGGTTTGGTTTTGACAGGATGGGAGGGAGGTTGGAAGAATAACATTTCTTTGCAGTCATCTGCTCTTAGTATTCTCCTTGAGAACTCTTAAGGTCACTTGTATCAGAGTGCAAATGGGGACGGAATCTTCTCGGAACTGCTGAAAGGAAGTTCCTTTTAGATTCCAGTTTTTTCACCATTTGTTGCTGCTCAAAGAATGTTTATTGTTATGCTTCATTAAGATTCCAATTATACACTTAAAAACATTTAAACACCAACCACTTATTCTCTCATCAAAAACAAAACAATTATCTCCTACAGGAATCACCATATTTTCTAAATGAGGCAAAACCATCAAAGACTGCATAGAAGGCTATTTCAATTCAACAACAATCAACATATGCTTGTAAAGTAACACTTGAACCCCAGGGAGATTGGCACAAGGATAATAATGGCTGTGTGTCAGAGTCATTGCTACATGTTTTCTCCTTCTATTCTCTCCTTCTATTCTGTTCAAACTCTCGTGGATATTCAGATAGAGTGAGAGATTCAAGGGGCCTCCGTCTAGCTAGGAAACTAGTGGGAGGAGCGCAAGACAGGAGTCTAGGCAAGTTAAGCAGGGGTCCACCCCATGCAACAACAGGAACCTCGACTTCTGGCTCTTTTACCATGGCGGGCCTAGCCCAGTTGTCAATCACTCGAGGGAGCGCTACTCAGATTGCGCAATTACCCAGCACCCCTTTCGGCAGGCCAAACACACTACAGTGGAGTGGACAGAGGGAAAATCCTACGTGTCGGACTGACGCTACCTTGAAGGTGTAGGAAGGCCCCTCCTCCCCTGTTGCAACCATTTCCTGAGTTAAGAAAAGTTTCCATGCCTTTCAAGTCCTGAGATAAGATTAGTTATGAGTTATGTCTTCCTGAGTTATGTCTTCCTGAGTTATGTTTTTCAAGTTATCATTTCCTAAGATACGCCTTTAAAGTCTATATTTCCTGAGTTGAGATAAGCTACGCCTTTGAAGTTTACATTTCCTGAGTTAGGATAAGGTACCCTTTTAAGTTTCATTTCCTGGCAAAACCCACCCTTTACAACCTCCTGCTGTGACGTAAGTGTACCAATAAAAGAAAAGCACGCAGATCCTTCTGGGCTCTCGCTTGCTGATTCAACCTGAAGAAACATGTTGTCCGTGTGTTTCCTATCTACCAAACGCGAGGTCCGTTGGCCCAGGCTGACGTACGTCACTGGTCCGTCCAGCAGAAGCTGGACCCCGGGATTTGAACTCCCACAACCACTGGTCCGTCCAGCAGGCGCTGGACCCCGGGATTCGAACTCCCACAACTGGTGACCCCGACGTGATTCACTCTATGACGTGATTCACTCCACGGCGTGTTCTCTGTCTAGGGAAACGCTGCTCTGGCTCCTGTATTTACGCACCTGGCAAAGGCTTGATCAACGTAAGTATGGGTCCTCACTTTCCAAGGTTCTGTCCAAGCATGTGGATGAACTTTCCTCTTTAGCCAGAAAGGCAAATTGTTTGCAAAAAGTTAACGGAACAACTGTCTATCCCCAGACCCTTCCTCCCAACCTGTGCCTACTACGGAAGACGTTCCAAAGCCGGCACAGCCAAAAAAAACCCCCCCTCTTCGCTCTATCCTTCTCTCTCTCCTCCAAAACAGAAACAGGCAACCCTGTATCCTGTTTTGCAGAGTTCTGCAACCGCACTCAATGCTTCCGTTTCATCAAACTATTTTGAGGTAGACCAAACAATAAATTTTCAGAACAATTTAGAGACATAAATTAACTCAAACTGCACTTTTCTGCAATGCGTTTTGAACAATTGGAATGTTTTGAAACTCTTTTGTAATCTGTTAAGTTTGAACCCTGTCAGACAATGTCTGGTGGTGCTTTGTGTTGATGTGTGTGTTTTGTTTTATATATGTTTAATTCCTAGAACGTTATGTTTGGACTTGGAATGGTGAGAAAAATAGGAGATGATTAAAGGGCCCTATAAAAACCACATGTTTGGTTGGAATCATCTCATGATTTTCTCGCTTCTTGCAGGACAAGCCATATGTTTAAATAAATGTTGTTTTAATGGTATTTGTGTATATATGTCTGTCTGTGTTGTTCTGTGTTATTTCCAAGACTTGGAAAAGGGTCAAAACCCTCTTTGATAACAACAAACAAAAAGGCCTTAATTAAAAATAAAAAGTTTTGCTTGAAAAACGTATGAAATGAAATATTTGTATGTAAAATGGTGTAAGGAAATAGAATGGAAGTGAATGAGTTAATTTGCTGGTGTAAATGTGTGTGTGTTAGCCCTCACCCCTCCACCCATCCCACGCTGTGAAAGGAATAGTAAAACTGTAGTTTTTATTGTTGTAAAATGGGAACGCAATAGCAAGAGTTTCCATGAGAAAAGTTTTATGGAGGATCTGTGAAAGAATTTATACATAAAAAATGCATGTGAATTTTTTGGTGGTGAGATTTTTGTAAAGTTTCTTTTTCTTTCCCCCCCCCTCCTGCCTCTTTCGTTTTTCGCTGGCTGTATTGTTTTAAGAGCAAAGGAAGGGCAGACAGAGGAGGGGGGGCAGCTGTTCGTTTTAACTATTTTTTTTTCTTCCTCTGCTTAGAAGTCTGGGTTGAGGAAGGGGGGTGGATGTGAAATTTGATGCCCACTCTTGCAGTTTCAGCTTGCTATTTTTTTTACTCGAAAGAGGAGGCAGTAATTGTTGGGCAATTCTTTTGCAAATTTTTGAGTTTTAAATTGTTTAGTTAGACATATACATCCATCAACCAAAAGAAATGACTGAATTGTTTTGTTTAGATTTGTAAATGTTTTTTTTTATTTCATGAAAATTTGTTTCATCTGAATGGAATTTGATTAAATTGGAACCCCAAAAATACAATCTAATTGGCTTTTTGAAATACAAAATGATTCAAGTATCTATGGATTGCAAGTTGCCTTGGAAAAGATACAGTTACACTTTATCTTTATTTAGGGCATAAAATGTTGCAATCTTATTCTGTTCCAGTTTTTGTTATAAACAAGAAATCAGGCAAATGGCGTTTCCTCCATGATTTATGTACAGTGAATGCTGTTTTACAACCTATGGGAGCATTGCAATACGGCCTCCCAAACCCAAATTTAATTCCAAAAGATTTTGACTTAATGATAATTGACTTAAAGGATTGTTTTTTTTTTTTCCATTCTTTTGCATCAACAGGATAAACATTTATTTGTTTTTACAGTGCCTGAGTTGAATAATTCTCAACCAACTCAGCGCTACCAATGGAAGGTTTTATCACAGGACATGCTAAATAACCCTACAATGTGTCAGTTTTTTGTTTTCCATGTTTTGCAACCATATCGGGACCTTCATCCCTCCTTTTTGGTTTACCATTACATGGATGATATTTTGGTCGCAGCACCAGGCCCAAAGGGTACTGTTTTTGCAACTTTGCCAACCCTCACAACAATTTTGCAAAAAGGAGGTTTGCACATTGCTCCTGACAAGGTCCAAACCTCCCCTCCTTTTCAATATTTGGGCCATAAATTATTGGCCTCCCATGCTGCACCACTTTTTCCCTTATTAAAATTACCACACCAACCAACTTTACTTCAATTACAGCAATATTTAGGTGCTATTAATTGGATTCGACCTTATATAGGTCTCACCACTTTTCAATTATCACCTCTTTTTTCAGCCTTACCCAAAGGCAAACATCCTGCAGATGTTATTCCACTGCAGGACAGTCATTTAAAAGTGATTCAATTGGTCAACCAAGCCCTACAAATTCAGTGGGTTGACCGAATGACCCCAAACATTCCCTTTTCTCTTTTATTGTGTAATACTATTTCTTTACCTACATGTGCTATTGTCCAAACTATTCCCTCCTTGCTGATTCTAGAATGGCTTCATCTCCCTCACACTCCTAGAAACACAATTAGTCAAAAACCTTTTCAATTTGCCTCTCTCATCTCTAAGGCTCGCCTTCGAGCAAAAGCCCTTGCAGGAATAGAATCTTCTGTCCTATATGTACCATGTTCTCTTACTACATGGGAAACCATCTATTCTAACTCTGAAGCCTTGCAGCTTGCTCTCACTGAGTGGCCTGGAAAGATATCCTGCCACCCTCCTGCTGATCCTCGCATTCAGCTCCTACAAAATATCCATGTTTCATGGGATACCCAATTACAACGCTTTCCCATCCCACATGCTGTCACACTCTTTGCAGATGGCAGTAAACAATTTGGTGCTTGTGCCTGGTATATTCATGACCAATGGCACACAAAAATAACGCCACCCCAACGGTCTGCTCAGCATGCGGAACTAGCCGCTGCCATTCTAGCTTTTCAAACATTTTCCACTCAACCTATAAATCTCATTCTTGACAGTCTCTATGTCACTCAAATTGTCACCACTATTTTTCAATCATACCTCTCTCCATCCCTGGACCCTGATTTAATTTCTTTATTTTCCACCCTACAAACTGTAATATCCAACAGGAAACATCTTTACTTTGTCACACACATAAGAAGCCACCAACCTTTTCCTGGCTTCTTGCAAAAGGGAAATGATATTGCAGACGCTGCGGCCTCTGCTACCTGCCTCATGTCTCTTTCTCCTGTCTCCCCTTGGGACAGTCATGCTTACTTTCATCAAAATAAAAAAGCACTAATGAAACAATTTGGAATCACTATGGCTGAAGCTACAGCCATAATTCAACAATGCCCAACCTGTAGCCTACAGTCTAAAGGTATCCCACAGGGCGTTAACCCTAGAGGCACTGAAGCCTGTGATACCTGGCAAATGGATGTAACTCAATATCCTCCATTTGCCCCGTGGAAATATCTACATGTTACAGTAGATACGTTCTCCGGATTTATTTTGGCAACCCCACAAAAAGGGGAAGCTGCAAAACAAGTGATTAATCACTGTATTCGTACCTTTACAGTGCTGGGATGTCCAAAAATATTAAAAACAGACAATGGCCCAGCTTATGTCAGCTCACAATTTTCACAGTTTTGTCATCACTGGTCCATTGTCCACAAATTTGGAATTCCTTTCAATAGCCAAGGGCAGGCTATTGTTGAGCGAGCAAATCAAACTTTAAAAAATGCATTAGATCGTTATATGGGGTCCAAGGGCTTATGCCCCCCAAACCTCCCGGCACTGCAAAACGTGTTAAATGTTTGTCTGTATACTCTCAATTTTCTAAATCTCACTGGCACTCCTTCTTTGTCTGCTGCGTCTCGACACTTTACTAAACCTGTTGTCCCAACTTCAAGACCACTTGTATACTACAGGCAGCTCCCGGATCCAACTTGGAAAGGTCCAGCCGAACTCATCACCTGGGGAAGAGGCTACGCTGCAGTTCAACTACCTGACAGAGTTTTGTGGGTCCCTGCTCGTTGTATTCGCCCATATTTCATCACTCCACACAACCCACCAACTCCATCGGATGTGCCATCATTGCCTTTGTGAGTGTGGATGTACGTGCTGTTATTGGTGTAACAACTGCATATTGCACCACCCATATTGTCCAGGGGTCCAACACTTTTGCATCAATCATGTGGACCCTGCTTTTGATGACACTCTTGACAAGTTCCTTCCCCATGATGTCCACACTGCACCTTCCCATGATGACAAAGCACCTGAGAATTCCTCTAAATTTTCATAAAGGCCTATATTGTGGTCCTGTTTTTTCTTTTCTTGATCTCAATACTACTGCCCTTTTTCATTGTTATGACCGAGGTCAATCCTTTTGTCCCTTTGTGTTTTCTCAGTATCCTAATCGTGGCATTCCTCTTCCACCATCTCCCTCTATTTCCCTCACCTATGCTCATTACCCTTGTCACATAACTCTTGCTATTCTTGTGACCCCTGAGACTACGGGGCGCTATTATGTGTCTGGATTTTCATCCTATGGTACTTATACTATAAATTCTTTTGAACTCGCATCAGTGGCGAGCTATGCAAAACCTCCTTTGTCTCCTCGTTTACTTGCCTACAACTTTGTTCCTCATCCCCGCTCCTTCCTAGACCTGACCGCCCGTATTTTTACCTCACCTCACTTACAACACTTTCATTCCACAAAGCAACCTCGCTCACACCAACGCATCATTCATTCTCGACGACGGCGATCTCCTGATCCTAATCCTCATCGACCTCTCAACTACACATGGACTGTTCGTGACTTTGAAAATCAGGTATTATTCCAAATCTCCAAATACACAATATGGCCCTGGTTCCCTATCTTACATTTTGACTTTGCCGAAATGGGTACCGGGGTCAACAAATTTGCTTCAAAATTTCTCCAAACTAACAAATGGGACAAACAAGGTTCGTGTACACCTTCTCCACTAGAAGCAACATGGTGGGACCTGTATTTTTGTCCCGAACCAAAGACACCTGAGGAAAAATATCAATGTGGCACTTTTTTGGATAAATACTGTGCCTCATGGTCTTGTGTTTCTACGGGCGCTATATCCTGGACTGCCCCTCGCTCAAATGATTATATTGCCATTAACCGTAGTAATGGCAAACCCCCTTCTCCTTCCTGCCCTTCTAATTTGCATTGTTGTGGTGAGCGGAAAAATCCAATGAACATTACCTTCACATCCCAAGGAAAGACTTTGACTACAGAGCAATGGGCTGTCGGATATTCTTGGGGTGGTAGAGAATGGAGCGGTTCTGAAGACGACGGCGGAGTTTTTTCCATTCGTCTCACAATCCAGTCACCACATTCCCTTCCTATAGGTCCTAACAAAAGCATTCAACCTGTTTTTTTACAGTCCGTTGTACATAATATGCCTAATCCCTTGATTAACCTTGTCAATGCTTCTTCCTTTTTGCTAAAAAGTGCTGTTAATTCTTCTTCACAAACCGACCACTGTTGGCTCTGTTTATCAGCCACTCCACCCTTTTATGACGCTGTTGGCTCCATCGAACCTATTAAGAATGCTACTAAAGATGACTCTTGCAGATGGAACTCAACATCCATCACTATTACTTCTATTATGGGACATGGTTGTTGCTTGGGAAACATTCCTGCAAATTATTCTCAATATTGTGCTAATATCACCACTGGCAAATACCAATGTGATGTTTGGCTCACCCAGAAAAGATCGGGCAGTGTAAATACGGCAGGTTATAACTCTCTTTTTACCTTGAGTAATGGTAATATTTCTGCCAGCTTAAAGGGCCAATTCTTCATCCCCGGCAACAACTCCATCTGGGCTTGCTCTACAGGTGCCACAGCCTGTGTATCAGGGGATGTCCTTATACAACAAAAAGCCTTTTGTATTCAGGTACGCTTAGTCCCTAGAATCACTTATTATTCCCCCTCTGACTTTGTTTCCCTTATGGAACCACCGGAATACCACCTACGTGTAAAACGTGAATTTGTTACAGCCCTAACCCTTTCAGTTCTTTTAGGATTAGGTGCTGCAGGAGCAGCTACTGGAGCTGCGGCTTTAGTTGTTAATCAACAACAAATACAAAAACTCAGTCTAGAAATAGATAATGATCTTTCCCGCATTGAGACTTCAATTTCTGCCCTTCAAACTTCTTTGTCGTCTCTTGCTGAAGTAGTTTTGCAGAATAGGCGTGCCCTCGACCTTTTATTTTTAAAGGAAGGTGGAACGTGTGTAGCCTTAAAAGAAGAATGTTGTTTTTATTCTGATCAATCTGGCATTGTGCGCGACTCTATGAATGAGTTACGCAAACGATTAAAAGACAGGGAACAGGAAAGATTCTCCCAACAATCCTGGTATCAAAGCATGTTTAATTTCTCTCCCTGGATTACTACATTGCTTTCTGCTATTTTAGGACCTTGTATAATTTTGCTTATATTATGTATGATTGGCCCATGTGTTTTTTCACGCCTTTTGCAATTTCTCAAGGATCGTTTGAATGGTTTGGATTCTAATCTTTCTAAGATTAATGTTATGCTTGCCTCAAACAATATATATGAACCCTTGAAACCCAAATTCCACCCCTCTGAAAAGGTTGCCCTACTGACGCTGTCTGACACGGACTCCAACTGTTCCGATACTGAATCAGACTTAGCCATGGAGGCTCTTGCCCCCAAGCAAGAATCTCGTATTCTTATGGAGTTGCCCTCTTCTGTTTCGGAGGATGCAGATTATGGCCACGAGTAGGATGGAGATTGAACTTTAAAAAATAAAAACAGTGGAGATGTTGCAACCATTTCCTGAGTTAAGAAAAGTTTCCATGCCTTTCAAGTCCTGAGATAAGATTAGTTATGAGTTATGTCTTCCTGAGTTATGTCTTCCTGAGTTATGTCTTTCAAGTTATCATTTCCTAAGATACGCCTTTAAAGTCTATATTTCCTGAGTTGAGATAAGCTACGCCTTTGAAGTTTACATTTCCTGAGTTAGGATAAGGTACCCTTTTAAGTTTCATTTCCTGGCAAAACCCACCCTTTACAACCTCCTGCTGTGACGTAAGTGTACCAATAAAAGAAAAGCACGCAGATCCTTCTGGGCTCTCGCTTGCTGATTCAACCTGAAGAAACATGTTGTCCGTGTGTTTCCTATCTACCAAACGCGAGGTCCGTTGGCCCAGGCTGACGTACGTCACTGGTCCGTCCAGCAGAAGCTGGACCCCGGGATTTGAACTCCCACAACCACTGGTCCGTCCAGCAGGCGCTGGACCCCGGGATTCGAACTCCCACACTCCCCAGAATAAAATATTCTTTATTCTTAATATTAAAAAGAGGCAGAATAGAATATTTCCCCTGAAGGAGTGTTGGAAGAAAGGTCTTCATCGTGGTTCATCCAAGCTGGGAATAAACATGGCAACTGCTTTGGGAAGAAGGTTGTAGTTTATTGGAGAGGACAGCCAGACAGGAAGATGGCTGGCAGAAAAGAGAGAGAACACATGTAGGGAGTGGGTTTTTATATGCTCTGAAGCCTTTTGTTTTGAGTTGTTTCCTGTTCCTGTGGCATGAACTTTGAACTGAGTCTGAGTGTGCTTTTCTGGGCCTTGGTATCTGTGGTTTAATCCTATTATGTCCCAAAGGTCATATCCTGCTTCCCTGGGGCTAGGCTAATGACTCTTAGAGTTTGGGTGAGGTATGCAGATTTTAGGTCTTTGTCTTCTTAATCTTCTAGCTCCAACTTTACTGAATGGTCTGCATCTGCATTTCTATAGAGCTGGTTTCTGCTTGGGGGAGGCAGACTTGGGGCTATTAAGAAAACTGGGCATGCTTTCCTGCCTCTTCAAGATCCTGAAGAAATATATTTTTCCTGCCCTTTTAATATTTCCTTCTCTGAGGGGCTGACTTCCCACAATCCCCGCTTTGTGCCACAAGTGTGTGAATGACACACTTACTGGCACAAGATTAAAATTGATCTGATCAGGGAGACTTGGTAAACAAGCTGTAAACTGTTAAGCCAAAAAAAAGAAGATACTAATGGAGGCAAGCAGAAAAAGATGCCTGCTCCCAAAAGGGGAGCTTGCAACCCATAAAGTTCTAAAAGTCAGGGCAAAAATTTTGTTAGGTGGAAAAGAAATTTATAGTTTCCAATATTCTGTGCAAATTATTTTCAAATGTTGGATGTCACTTTGAGCTTCCAGTCAGGTTTGCACATTCCTCCCAAAATGCTTCACAGCCATGGTTTGCCTCAGTACATAATCACTGGCTGCCCATTTTCAAGGGTTGTTTTCTGCCTTAGCTCTTAGTTCAGTGCATCCAGGTTTGTAATTTCCAATTGAGGTTAGCCAGTATGCAAACCAGGTTATTAATGTTTCTTAAATTGCACATAGTGAGCTCTAGGACTCCCAATCTGAGTCCACCAGTGCAAGATATTCAGGGCTTAGGTTTGGAGATCTCTTTCCTGCTACCTCCTCAGTGAGGGCATATGAATTGCAAATCACCTGAGGGGGCCTGATTCCCTCCCCCTTGGAATTTTTCAGGAAGTTGTGCCTGCAAAGCTTTGGTGCAATAGAGCAAAAATCAGCCTGGGAACTTTATTGAAGGTAGGTGGAAGAGACTCAGTGTGATTATGAATGGTGTGTGTGCATGTGTGTGTATGTGCAGCTACTAATACAAAACAGGCAATACAAACATTCTGGATAAATTTTCCCTCCCACCAGATAGAAGTCCAAGGTGTTCAGTACTTGCTGTGCCAACTATTCCCAAATGCCATCTCTCCATGAATACATTCAACTGGCTTGTTACAATACAAATGGGGCAAGAAAGAAAAACTTTACAATGAGTTTCCACCCTCCCCCATAGTCTTCTTCTGAGGCTTCACATGGGGACCAATGGATCCAGGATTCCTTCTTTCTGCAGCTCTTACAGGCATCTGGGGGAATGGTAGGACTTGGGAAGATGTTCCACTCAGGTTGCATGGTGGCTTTTTAGTGGATGGCTGGATTCAAAACTCAATTCCATGGCTCAAATGGATGGAGGCAACATCTGGGCCAGTATACTCTGCTTCCAAAGGTTGTGGGGGTGGGTCATCTATGCAAGGCTGAAAGACATGAGAATAAGATTCTGCCCCCCCCCTTTCTGGGTGGATTCTCCCAGGAGAGGCAGACAAAAGGGTATGGAGAACAAAGGACAAGAAAGGGAGATGTACATGAGGGGGGGTAGCTTGCAGGCAGTTTGAAAAGGCATTAATATTGCAGTGGTCAAAGAAACAGATAGGCAGACAAAATGACAATCACAGATGAGGAGAAGAGAAAAACCTGGATTCTGGTAAGAGAACAACAAAATGAAATGTTTCACTTTTGAACTTGAACATTTGCAACATGTTAAAGACAAGAACTTCAACTTGAAAAAAAATGCTAGGCAGCTTGAGAATGCTGAAAGCTCCAAATAATTTTAAAAGCCTAATATTTTAAGGTGTGCAACTTGCCAGGGGCAGGAGGATCTACCCTTAACATTTATTCTAAAATAGACCACATTATTTTAGAGATTGAAAAATGCTTATATGTTCCAGGATTAGCTTCATAGTAGTTTCACCAATTAGTGATAGGATAAGAAAAGTAACTTAAGAAGAAGATTATTTCCCCACACAAGCAAACTTGAGCTTCAGGAGGCTCTTGTAGCTAGACACACATTTTTCAGGAAAAGGATAGACAGATAAAACACATACAGTAAATGCAAGTGAAACTTTTCCAGCAGATGAACTTAAAACATTCCCTCCTAGTAACTTTGGGCTGTTCTTAAGAGTACAAAGAAAGAAAGGGAAAAGAAAAAACAAACAAACAAACAAACACATTTTCTTCACTCTGTTTGTTGGCCAGACAAACAGAGTGAGGGTATTTTCTTTTTGGTGGCTTATTTTAAGCAAAATTTCTAGCAGAATTTAAAATTCTTTTCTCTTTGGATTAGAAACAAACAGTCACATTTACCTCACACACAAAGACTTTGACAAACATATATACACAAAGACAAGAGAACAGAAAAGGAAACAGAAGTCTTAGTTTACACATCCTAGTCATTCCCACCATAAATCTCAGTTAACTCAAGTTAGGGAAGGCACAAATCTTAAACATACCACGTGGTTGCAGAGAGAGAGAGAGAGAGAGAGAGAGAGAGAGAGAGAGAGAGAGAGAGAGAGAGAGTCACTATTTCTTATTTTCTCTTTAAGTACCTTTATTTAGCCAAATTGGTTTCCCAGCAAAGCCCTGAGCAAAGCCCATTTCTTACATATTTCTCTTGCTCTTCGTTTTGAGCAAATCTCCTAGGGGGTCCTAATTGTCACCTTTGAACTGCCGCTTCCCATGTTCGCTCTCAGATGTGGGGCTCATTTTGGCTCAGTCAGGTACAAAAGAAAAAAACGTCCGGTTTTCGGACAAAAAAGCATCCGGGAGGACTTCGGTTCCCTGGCGAAGTACGAGAACCTCCTTTCCTGGGAACTACCTATCACGGTTTTCGGACTCTTCACTAGTCCGGGAGGACCTGCCGCTTTTTTGAAAAGCAGTGAGTATTGATACCTCCTTTCCAACTACCGGTTTTCAGACTTTTCACTAGTCTGGGAGGACCTGCCGCCTTTTTTAAAAAGAAACGGTGAGTACGAGCACCTCCTTTCCTGCCACTGGTTTTCAGACCCCTTGTGGATCTGGAAGGACCTGCTGCCCCCTACGCAGTGAGTACATGGCACCTTCTGAACTAGGCTTTGCTTCCAGGGCCTTACCAGCTGGTTGCCCAAATCCAATTCTCTCATTCACTCATTCCATTCCATTTTCACACAGCCTCTTCCTTTTCCCTAACAAAAGGTCCTGCGCTCTGGCCAAACCCCCATGCTTTCCAGGGTCTGCCACTTGAACAGATCCTTTCTGCAGCTAGGAAAGACCAGAGGGAGCAAATTCCAACTGTGATTGGGGAAAAAAGGGTCTTCTCATTCACACACACAGACATGCACACATTTCCTTTGTTCCCCTGGGCTTTAAAGTTAAAATTTAGAGGTACTCACCTTTACCTTCTTTCCAAAGCAGCCCTTGAGCTCAAACTCAAAACTCCCTTTACTACCCTGGCTCCACATGGGCAGGGCCTGGGAAACCCATCCACAGACACAAGGGGGTCTGCTGCCGGCAAGATGGGGCTTACCAGTCTCAGTCCATTGGAGAGGTTAGCTTGGAGTCCCATTCTGGTGTGCCAAATTGTTGGAAGAAAAGTCTTCATCCTGGTTCATCCAAGCTGGGAATAAACATGGCAACTGCTTTGGGAAGAAGGTTGTAGTTTATTGGAGAGGAGAGCCAGACAGAAAGATGGCTCTGGCAGAAAAGAGAGAGAACACATGTAGGGAGTGGGTTTTTTATACCCTCTGAAGCCTTTTGTTTTGAGTTGTTTCCTGTTCCTGTGGCATGAACTTTGACCTGAGTCTGAGTGTGCTTTTCTGGGCCTCTGGTATCTGTGGTTTAATCCTATTATGTCCCATAGGTCATATCCTGCTTCCCTGGGGCTGGGCTAATGACTCTTAAGAGTTTGGGTGAGGTATGCAGATTTTAGGTCTTTGTCTTCTTAATCTTCTAGCTCCAACTTTACTGAATGGTCTGCATCTGCATTTCTATAGAGCTGGTTTCTGCTTGGGGGAGGCAGACTTGGGGCTATTAAGAAAACTGGGCATGCTTTCCTGCCTCTTCAAGATCCTGAGGAAATATATTTTTTCTGCCCTTTTAATATTTCCTTCTCTGAGGGGCTGACTTCCCACATGTTGTTGTTGTGAGAGAGTTTATGGAAAATGCATGTGAAGGAGAGAAAACTATTTTTTTAGTGGTGAGATTTTTATAAAATTTCTTTTTCTTTTTTCCCCTCCTGTCTCTTTCTTTTTTTTTTGCTGGCTGTGTTGCTTTAAGAGTGAGAGAGACAGAAAGAAGAGGGGGGGCTGCTCATTTTAACTATTTTTTTTCCTCTGCTTAGAATTCTGGTTTGAGGAAGGGGGGGTGGATGTTAAATTTAATGCCCACTTTTGCAGTTTCAGCTTGCAATTTTTTTCTGGAAAGAGGAGACAGTAATTGTTGGACAATCTTTTTTTGGAAATCTTTGAGTTTTAGTTAGACCTATACATTCATCAACCAAAAGAAATGACTCTGAATTGTTTTGCTTAGATTTGTAAATGTTTTAACCTATTTAATGGAAATTTGTTTCCACCTGAATGGAATCTGATTAAATTGGAATTTGACTAACTTTATATTAAAAGCAATACTAGAGTTTGATACAAAACTATTTCAGTAACTCAGAATATCTTATTAAGCTTGTTTATTTTTTTTGTGAAGTTAAAAAGAAGAAGTTGAGAAATATTTTGGGATTATAAATAGCTATGTTGTTTTGACTAAAGATTTGTATGCAAAACTGTCAGAAAAAGAGCTTATGTTAACAAATACAAACAGAGTTTGGTGAGCGCTCCTTTGTTGGCTCTTCACTAGGTAATTTGTTTGTAAATACGGACAAAGGAATGGCTTGGAGGAGGTTTTGACCCAGAAGTGGGGGAAAAGAGGCAGCCAGTGGTATTTTTGTCTAAAGTTGACATTTGGGAAGTCTTGGTGTTAAGTGTGGGTAATTTTAAATCAGAAAGCCAAAGGAGGTAAACACTTGTTCATAGCAAAGTAGATGGGGGAGAAAAAAAAGAGACATAATGAAGATGTGATAGTAGATGGGGAGGAGAAAATGTGAGTAGAGGCTGGAAGAATTTCCCTCCCTTAGTCAGCACAAACCTGTGGATTTTATGCCTTACGCAGGCTCTGAAGTGGTTAATAAGGGAGAAGGAGAATATATACACTGACTCCAAGTATGTTTATGGAATCTTGAATACTTTTGGAGAAGAGAAACGAAGAGGATTGATTAATAGTAGAGGGAAAGAGTTGGCTCATGTAAAGTTGATAGAAGATGTACTTATGAAAGAAGAAAAGAAAGAAGTTAGGCCAGAGTGGCAGAAGGGAAGGGAAGGAATGGATAATAGAAGGAAGAAGCAGGAAAGTTGCTTTTAAGTTGGTTTGCACAGACTTGTGAATTGCATGCATTAAGCAGAGAGACTGTCATTAACGTGGTCAGCCCAAACGTGTGAATTGTATGCCTTAACACAAGCCTTAGAATGATGTAGGAATAAGAAGGTACTATAAAAATATGAAAAGAGAGAACAATGAGAAAATAGAAGAAAGTGGGAAGTGGATGTTGCAAGATGGGAGACAGATGTTGAAAAGAAAGAAAGAAAAAAATAAAGAAAAGCAATAGCTAGGACACAGAAGCAGCCACTGAAAGGGGGTTGCAAGGGATGGTTGATAGTTGTTTTTTTAAAAAAAAAACAGGATGGTTGTATTTATACTTTAGTTAAACAAATCTGTGATAAATACAAGTAAATAAAAAGCTTTACAACATTTAGTGGTGAGGCCATTTCAATATAGGCCTCAACTGGAAAGCTGTCTTTGTCCCTTTGAAATGATGTATGGGAGGCTTTTGTTACATGAAGGTTTAAGAATGTTGAAGGTTTAAGAATGTCAATGAAGAAGAGAAGAAAGTTACTCAGTATTTGCATAATCTGGCGCAGGTTTTGTCTTCTATCTCAGTACAGGCACAGGCTGCCCTACCACCTGTCTCTGGCCATGGTTGTTCCTGGAGAGTGGGTTCAGGTGAAAAGAACTGTCACCTAGAAATACCAGTCCTGAGTGGTCTCAACCATGCCAAGTCCTCCTGATTTAAGGAATCAAGGCGTGAGTCCATGGAAAGTCCCATCATTCCCTCTCCAGTGACAAGCTCCACAGCTGGACGGCCTGAAAATGAAATTTCAACCTGCCTCGCCTGTTGAACTGTTTCCATCTAAGTAGGAGAAAAACCTCAATGGATTGGACTACCCTGGAAATCGTGTTCCTAGAACCTGGACTATGTATTGCAATATTTTTCTTCTGCTACTGTTGTTTCCCTCGTACCTTCTTTGGTAGAAGGAAGGACCATGGGCCCAATACTTTAAGGAACAAAAGGGAGTTGTGTTTATCACAAGACTACGTATTCCACTTGCAAAGGGGCAACAGGGTCACTTGTTATGCTCCTGTCAATACAGTACAGCTTTACCAACAACTTTAAATTTGGACATATGGAGGAACATACAGACATTACCTTTTGGGGAAGAATAACACGAGCTTTATGGACAAATGCCAGAATTTGTTTTGATGCATGAAAAGCTATTGACTATAATCGAGCTAAATGGACTAAGTGTGGAGACAGGCCTACTCATTAAACGCCAAATATGTTTGCACATCCTACCCAACCTGGCACATTCAAAGGATTCCTGCAACCCGGTGTGCTTCAAGATAACCAGACCAACGGATTTTTCAGCATCATTTGAACTCACTATCAATTGAACCAGATACAACTATGGGTTCAAGTTGATTTTCATGAACTGGAAACCACAATTGAGATTCCCTCAGTATCAGAGACTCTTTTTTTTATTGATCTGGCCCAAAAGAATTGTTTCATTTTTAAATGTGAAGCTCAAGAGAACATCACTTCTTATTTTAATTTGACTTGGAATTAGACCCCAGTCCGACATTACATATAAGGAATATGTCAAAGAAGTCACTGACAGAATGCGAAAGTTGGCTCATGTCCCTGTCCAGACATGGACAGGAGCACTGGATGTTGGAGGATGGTTTTTGGGAATGTTTGATAATTGGAAAAGGATATTGTTCATTGTGGTTTTGGCCTTAGGAGGGTTGTTGTGTTTATCATGCCTTATCCCGCTTATTTAGAGAATTGTTAGATCCACTATATCCGGACCAACTTTTGCTGCCACTCCTATCTATAACGATAAACCAGCTAAAGCAATGATTTTAAACCCTTTACCTTCTGACTATATTCCCCTCTTCAAGAGTCCTAAGCCTATTCGGCTTTTATATTAAAAAGGGAGGAGTGAAGGGATTTTATTATGCTTAAGCTTGATATTAGTAATATTGATATTAGTAGTGATACTTTGTAATCATTATATATATCTTTGGTAATTCGGGTTTTCTCCCGCGTAAAATTGGAAGTGTCTTGGCGACGTTTCGACAAAGTCTCATTTGTCATCTTCAGGCTGGTGTCTCTTCGGCTTCGTGCTTCTAGGAGCAATGTGTGATCGCAGCTGTTTCTTCCTTTTAACTGCCAGTGGGGGTATGAACTGATTGGGCGGGAGCTTGGCTGTGTTCTGATTGGATGGAGGTGTGTTCTGATTGGTTAGGGGCTTGGCTGTGCTCTGATTGGATGGGGGGTTGGCTGTGCTCTGATTGGATGGGGGTGTGTTCTGTTTGGGTGGGGGCTTTGTTGTGCTCGGATTAGTCTGAGTTGCAGCGGGATTTGAGATGGAGAGCTGCATTGCTGTTGTTTGGCTTCGCGTTCGTGGTCGTGCCATATCATCAAGGTGGGTGTCAGTTTGCTTCATGTATGGATTGGAGGGGTTTGAAATGGCTAATGATGCAGCTGTGGTCTGGTTTCTGGTTTGTGGTCGTGCCTCATCATCGGTGTGGGTTTGGGTTTGCTTTTTGCGTGGATGTGTGGTGGTGACATCCTGTGTGGTTTTCGTGAGTGTGGGTCTAGTGTCATTCTTTGTGTTAGGGACTCGTTTGTCAATAAGGGTGGGTTTCCAAATGGCTGGTAGGCGGGAGGTATCATCTCGTTTATTCATGCTGTGTGGGCGTTTTTCTATCTCGATGGCTTCTCTGATTATTCTGTTGTTAAAGTGTTCAGTTTTGGCGATAGTTCTGGTATTTTTAAAGTCAATTTTATGTCCTGTGGCTTTAAGGTGTTGGACCAGGGAAGAAGTTGGTTCCTCTTTTCTGACTGAGTTCTTGTGTTCTTCAATGCGTGCACTTATTCTTCTGTTGGTTTGTCCGATGAATGTGGTGGGGCAGGCGGTGCATGGGATTTCATATACTTCTTGATTTTCTAACTCAATTTTGTCTTTGGGGTTTCTTAGGATGGTGGATATTTTTCGGTTTGTGCAGAATGCTGTCTTGATGTTGTGTTTGTGGAGGATCTTGCTGATTCTGTCTGTGGTGCCTTTTATGTAT
>JALGBA010002113.1:0-58505 GCA_023970755.1 Azemiops feae
CAAACATCAAAAACATCTGCCAAACTATCCCACCTCCTTTACATGGATGATCTGAAGCTGTATGGAAAAACATCATCTGAAATAGAATTGCTGCTGAACACTGTCCGTATATATAGCCAAGATATTGCAATGGAGTTTGGCTTGGACAAATGTGCCACACTTACTGTCAAACAAGGAAAAATAGTGAAAACTGAAGGAATCAAGATGCCTCACGAAAATAACGTTAAGAGTCTGGATGAGGAAGATTACTACAAATACTTGGGTATCCTTCAAGCTGACAACATCAAGCACACTGAAGTCAAGAAAAAGATTAGAGGCAAATAGGTGGACGTGGAATGTTGCAAGTACATCAGATGGTTGAAGAAGAAAAAATGGCTTTGGAAGAATATCTGAAGGACAATGATGAAGATGCACTGAAATTAGTATATCAGGGAGGCTTACTGACTACTGGAGAGACCAAACTGGCCTACAAGAAAGACCAAATGAAGAACAGAATGGGAAGACAAAGCACTACATGGCCAGTACATTAAAAAAAATAGCTGGGAAAGCAGATAATAACAAGACCTGGTAATGGCTAAGAGCAGGAAAGTTGAAGAAAGGGACTAATTCTGGCTGCACAAGACCAAGCCTTAAGGACAAATGCATACAAAGTCAAAATTGAGAAGACAGCAACAGACAGTAAGTGCCGCCTATGCAAACACGCTGAAGAAACAGTGGACCACCTGGTAAGCTGCTGCAAGAAGATCGCACAGACTGACTACAAGCAGTGGCATGACAAAGTAGCAACAAGGGTGCATTGGAAGATCTGTAAGAAATATCATTTGCCTGTAAGCAAGAACTGGTGGGATCATAAAATAGAGAAAGTCATAGAAAATGATAAAGTTAAATTGCTCTGGGACTTCAGAATTCAAACAGACAAGCACCTGCAACATAACACCCCGGACTTAACAATTATCGATAAGAAAGACAAAAATGTCTGGATAGTGGACGTGGCAGTGCCTGGAGACAGCAGAATAGATGAGAAAGAACTGGAGAAGATAACAAAATACAAAGACCTACAAATAGAAATAGAAAGACTATGGCAAAAGCAAGCAAGGGTAGTACCAATAGTAATAGGTGCCTTGGGTGCAATCCCAAAACAATTGGAGCACCACTTGAACACCGTTGGCATTGACAAATTCGCCATTAGTCAATTGCAAAAGGCGGCCTTACTAGGAACTGCTTCCATCCTGCGACGATATCTGTAATACCATCAAACATCCACATCTGCCTATCCCAGGTCCTTGGTAAGGACTCGATAGGTAGACAAAAATGCCAAATACAGTCTGAACATCTGGCTGACTGTGGGGCGATCAATAATAATAATAATAATAATAATAATAATAATAATAATAATAATAATAATAATAATAATAATAATAATAATAATAATAATAATAATAATAATAATAATAATAATAATAATAATAATTATTATTATTATTATTATTATTATTATTATTATTATTATTATTATTATTATTATTATTATTATTATTATTATTATTATTATTTATTATTATTATTATTATTATTATTATTATTATTATTATTATTATTACAACAACAACACTGTTTTAAATACATAAGAGAAAGAAAGAAAGATAATTAAAGAAAAAAGAAAAGAAAAGAAAAAGAAAAGCTTGGGTGGTTCAAGCCAAGGCCCATCGTTCTCCTAATTTTCTCCTGTGTTTCAATCACTTTTCAAAAAGTTTTATTTGGAGAAAGAAATTTTCTCCTTTTCACTTTCCCTTTTTTGCCTTTGTGACCCACAATATACACAAATAAGCAAAATCCAGCAGAAGATTCAAGGGGGAAAAGTGCAAAGTGTGAGGTGGCTGCAAAACCCAACAATTTTAGGCAGCATCAACACAAAGAGACATTTGTGTGAAAGGGCAAAGGACCCCAATGAGGGGCAGCCATTTGTTTCCCATCACTGCCGGAATCCCCTGAAGGAAGTGCTTTTCCCCCCGACTGAAGACTGACAGACCCCAAATCCACCTTTCAGAGCAGGGTGGACAGAAGAGATTTTGGGGGATCTCAAGGGGGGCCTTTGGGGGGGATTCGGTGGGAGATCCCACCCCCAGACCACCCTGCCTGCAGCTGGCCAGCCTCCTGAGGAAGGAGGTGGGGAGGGGTCCCACTCCCTGGTGGCAGCTTCTGTGTAGGATGGGGGGGACAGGGGGAGTCTAGGAAACTTGCCACAGAACTCAATGCCGGACAACTTGCCGCAGGATGTGTTTCCTATGACCCAAATTTCAGTTTTAATGTTTGTGGGTGTTTTTGGACTCCCCCAAATCAGGAACCTTCCCAGGTGTGAAGAGGGAAGTGATTTGGCTGCAGATGAAGCTGAGTCTATTGCCAAAAAGGGAGGTTCAAGGGGGGCTTTCTCCCAGACCCCCAAAATTGGCTGAATGAAATTTCTCAGCCTTTGAATCAGTTTTTTCTTGAGGCAGAGGAGAAAGAGAGAGAGAGAGAGAGAGAGAGACCTGGCTGGATTCTCATCCCAACCCCCAAACTCATATGTGGGTGGATTTTTTTGGGGGGAGGGATCAAAGCAATCCCAGATGCCAGACAGGAAGAGAGTTTGGATCCTGGGAAGAAAAGGAAGATTATGGGAATTACGGAAAGAAGAGGAAGATTTTATAAATCTGAGAGTTTAGAATAAATAAGAAGGATCATAAGGAACGAAATGAAAGGGGGGTCCTGGCATCCCCCTCCCAAGGAAGCCCCTCCCTTTTGTATTCACTTCTCCGGCCTATTGCACGCTCCGTCCTGGCCACCTTGTTTGTAGTTGTCCACCTGGCAGTTGAGTCAGCAGAAGGTATCCACTCAGCTCCTCGTGTACTGCATGCCGACCTTATCACTGTTCCAAGCCTTGGCATCCACCTTTCCCAATTCTGTGACAGCCACGAACTCCCTGCAGGCGCTGTCGAAGCAGGCGAGCTCCTCGACCCAGTACAGGAACAGCACCTACTGTGTCCCGTTGGAGAAGAGGCACTTGGACTTCACCTGGACGAAGAAATGGCCTGCGGGGAGGAGGAGGAGGAGAAGGGCCATCAGAAGGGACTCCAGAGTCCATTGTTCCCAGCCACTAGCAAAGGAGGAAACCACTCAGGACAGGGAAGGTGCGGGGGACCTTCCATGAGAGACTGGCAGAAGACAACCCCTGGAGGAGGAGGGAGGGGGAACTTTCTCAGTCCCATGGGGGGAGGCAGACTTTCTGGGAGGTCTGGAGGGGGAAGCAAAGAAAGAGGGGGAGGGGAGGAACTTAACACTGGACCTCCTCCATCCTCCCCAGGTGGAAAAAGGCAGGCAGAAGCTCAACTGGTCGAGCAGATTTAATCTATGCAGGGAACGTTGGATATAAAGGGGGAGGAAGTATGGAGGGAGGGGGATTGAAGAGACCTCCTGAAACTGGGGTGGAGGGAAAGTAATATCCATACCCCCCACTCTCTCTTCCTTTGGGAGGAAATATGGGGAGGGGGCACAATGAGGACATCTGGACTGACACTCCTGGGGGTTCCCAGCCCTTCAACCCACCATCTTCCCTGGGTCCCCCCAGCTTTTCTTCCCCCCCCTAATCTTCAGCCCAATTACCTGCCTTTGGATGATTTTGGGGGATCGCACCTGTTTCCTATCCCCCTCCCCAAAAGGCCCACTGCAGCCCCCCCAGAGCATCTCAAAGGGAGGGTCTCCAGCCCACTTCATGATGGGGAGAGTTTTGCGGAGCCGGTTTCAGAGGAGCAATTCAGACCCACCCCCCAAGTCCTCATCCCTCAGTTCCCCGCTCCCCTCCAGGTCCCGATTGAGCAATGGGGGATTATGGAGGGTGGGGGAACTACCGGAATTACCGGAGGACTGGAAAAGAGCTGATGTAGTTCCCATCTTCAAAAAAGGAAAAAAAAATAGATCCAGGAAATTACAGACCTATCAGCCTGACCTCAATACCTGGGAAGATTCTGGAAAAGATAATGAAACAATGAATTAGCAAACACCTAGAGGCAAACAAAGTCATTACTAAAAGCCAACATGGGTTTGTCAAAAACAGATCATGCCAGACAAATATTATTGCATTCTTTGACCAAGTGACAAAATTAGTGGATCAGAGGAATGCTGTGGATATAATTTACTTGGACTTCAGTAAGGCATTTGATAAAGTAGATCACAATCTACTACTTGACAAGACAGAAAAATGTGGGTTAGACAGCATCACCACCAGATGGATCCATAGCTGGCTGATCGGCCATACTCAGTGTGTGGTCCTCAATGGAACTGCATCTACATGGAGAGAAGTGTGTAGTGGGGTGCCCCAGGGCTCTGTTCTGGGCCCAGTGCTCTTCAACATCTTCATCAACGATTTGGACGAGGGGATAGACGGGGAACTCATCAAATTTGCAGATGACACCAAGCTGGCAGGAATAGGTAACACTCCAGAAGACAGGCTTAAGATACAGGAGGATCTGGACAGACTTGAACACTGGGCACTATCTAACAAAATGTAATTCAATGGTGAAAAAAGTAAGGTTCTACATTTAGGCAAGAAAAACCAAATGTACAGATATAGTATAGGGGGTACCTTGCTCAATAGTAGTAACTGTGAGAGGGACCTCGGAGTCCTAGTGGACAATCACTTAAATATGAGCCAGTAGTGTGCTGCAGCTGCCAAAAAGGCCAACACAGTGCTAGGCTGCATTAACAGAGGGATAGAATCAAGATCACGTGAAGTATTAATACCACTTTACAATGCCTTGGTAAGGCCAAACTTGGAATAGTGCATCCAGTTTTGGTCACCACGATGTAAAAAAGACGTTGAGACTCTAGAAAGAGTACAGAGAAGAGCAACAAAGATGATTAGGGGACTGGAGGCTAAAGCATATAAGGAACGGTTGCTGGAATTGGGTATGTCTAGTTTAATGAAGCTCCTTCATGGATTACTGCCTTGTCGTGGCGAAGGGGCTTGCATAACTCAATGAAGTTATGAGCTATGCCGTGCAGGGTCACCCAAGACGGACAGGTCATAGCAGAGAGTTCTGACAAAATGTGATCCACTGGAGAAGGAAATGGCAACCCACTCCAGTATCTTTGCCATGAAAACCCCATGGACAGTACTAAAAGGCAGAAAGATATGATGCTGGAAGATGAGCCCCTCAGGTCGGAAGGTGTCCAATATGCTACTGGGGAAGAGCAGAGGGCTAGTACTAGTAGTGCCAGAAAGAGTGAAGCGACTGGGCCAAAGCCAAAAGGACGCTCAGCTGTGGATGCATCTGGTGGTGAAAGGAAAGTCCGATGCTGTAAAGATTTTTTCTCCATAGCAACTTGGAACGTAAGATCCATGAATCAAGGCAAACTGGACGTGGTCAAACAAGAGATGACAAGACTGAACATCGACATCTTAGGAATCAGCGAACTAAAATGGAATGAATTTAATTCAGAGGACCATCAGGTATACTACTGCGGGCAAGAATCCCTCAGAATAAATGGAGTAGCCTTCATAGTCAATAAAAGAGTAGGAAAAGCCAATACTGGGATCAATCTACAAAACTGACAGAATATCTCAGTGGAAATCCAAGGCAAGCCTTTAATATCACGTAATCCAGTCTATGGCCCCAACCCTGGTGCTGAGAGGATAAATGACCGGTTCTATGAGCCCTACAACACCTTATAGAATCACACCAAAAAATGAATGTCCTTTATCATCATGGGGGATTGGAATGCTAAAGTAGGAAGCCAAAAGTATAAACCGTAATAACTGGCAAGTTTGCCTTGGAGTACAAAATGGGAGCGGGGCACAGGCTGATAGAATTTTGTCAAGAGAATACGATGGTCATAGCAAACCACTCTTTTTCCAACACCCGAAGACGTCTCTACACATGGACTCACCAGATAGTCAACCAGAAATCATATTTACTATGTGCTCTGCAGCCAAAGAGGGAAGAGCTCTATACAGTCCAGTACAAACAAGCCCAGGAGCTGACTGTGGCTCAGATCATGAGATTCTCCTTGCAACATTTAGGCTTAAATTGAAGAAAGCAGGGAAAAACACTAGGCCACTCAGGTATGAACTAAATCATATCCCTGATGAATATACAGTAGAGGTGACAAATAGATTTAAGGAATTAGATCTGATAGACAGAGTGCCTGAAGAACTATGGATGGAGTTTCGCAACATTGTACAAGAGGTAGCAAATAAAACCATCCCAAAGAAAAAGAAATGCAAGAAAGCAAAATGCTGTCTGAGGAAGCTTTGCAAATAGCTGAGGAAAGAAGGGAAGCGAAAGGCAAGGGAGAAAGAGAAAGATACACCCAATTGAATGCAGAATTCCAGAGAATAGCTAGAAGAGATAAGAATGCCCTCTTAAATGAACAGTGCAAAGAAATAAAAGAGAACAATAGAATAGGGAGGACCAGAGATCTCTTCAAGAAAATTGGAGATATGAAAGGAACGTTTCATGCAAAGATGGCATGATAAAGGACCAAAATGGCAGGGACCTAACAGAGGCAGAAGAGATTAAGAAGAGGTGGCAAATTACACAGAGAACTATACAAAACGACATTACATCCCTTGAATTAAACACGATGGGGTGGTCCTTGACCTCGAGCCAGACATCCTAGAATGTGAAGTGAAATGGGCTTGAGGACGCTGAGCAGACAACAAGCTAGTGGAGGTGACAGTATTCCAGCTGATTCTATTCAAAATCTTAAACAGACGATGCATAAAATGCTACACTCAATTTGCCAGCAAATTGGAAAACTCCAACCGTGGCCACAGGATTGTAAAATGTCATTTTACATTCATCCAAAAAAGGCAATGCCAAAGAATGTTCAAACTATCGCACCATTGCACTCATTTACATGCCAAAGTTAAGTTTGCTTACCTCCTACAAGCTAGACTCCAGCAGTATGTGATCGAGAACTTCCAGACGTACAGCGGATTTCGAAGAGGGCAGAGGAACTAGAGATCAAATTGCCAACCTACCTGGATTATGGAGAAAGCTAGGAGTTCCAGAAAAACTCTACTCTGCTTCATTGACTATGCTAAAGCCTTTGATTGTTGTGGATCACAACAATTGTGGCAAGTTCTTAAAGAGATGGGAGTACCAAACCATCTTATTTGTCTCTTGATAAACCTATATGCGGGTCAAGAGGCAACAGTGAGAACTGGACACAGAACCACTGATTGGTTCAAAATTTGGAAAGGAGTCCGGCAAGGCTGTATACTGTCGCCCTGCCTATTTAACTTGTATGCAGAGCACATCATGAGAAAGGCAGGGCTAGATGAATCAAAAGTTGGAATCAAGATTGCTGGGAGAAATATCAACAACCTAAGATATGTAGATGATACCACTCTAATGGCAGAAAGTGAAGAGGAACTAAAGAGCCTCTTGATGTGGGTGAAGAAGGAGAGTGCAAAAGTTGGCTTGAAACTCAACATTAAGAAAACCAAGATCATGGCACTTAGGAGAAACTTCCTGGACAGTTAGAACAATTAACCAGTGGAACAACCTGCCTCCAGAAGCGGTCGAATGCTCCAACACTGGAAGTTTTTAAGAAGAGACTGGACAGCCATTTGTCTAAAATGGTATAGGGTTTCCTGCCTGAGCAGGGGTTTGGAATAGATGACCTCCAAGATCCCTTCCAACTTTATTATTATTATTATTATTATTATTATTATTATTATTATTATTATTATTATTATTATTATTATTATTATTATTATTATTATTATTATTATTATTATTATTATTATTATTATTATTATTATTATTATTATTATTATTATTATTATTATTATTATTATTATTATTATTATTATTAGTCTCCTCCCGAAATTTAGAGTCTCCCCCAGAAGAGAGCGAAGCTCAACTCTCACGGGACCTTCAAAGCCTCAAATTTGAGATGGAGAAGGAAAAGTGAAGTTTCCGAAGAAGCAAAAATACTTTTGCTAAAATGCATCTTTTTCTTTGTGTGGATTCAGGTCGGAAAGTTTCCCTCTTTTGCTTTCGCTTTCCATCTCCTTCCTCTTTCGATGCAGCCGACTCTGACCCAGATATTGGAGCGAGAGACGGGCCCGGCTGTGACTCCCCACCTCAGCTACAATCGGGAAAGAGGGGGTCCCTCCGCCTCCTCCTGGGGGGGATGTGGGGAGAAAGGGGGAGGAGACTACACAGAGATCGAGGCTGTTGCAGATTTCCACCACTCTTACCCTAGACCCATTTCCCAAAGTCATGTCTGGAGATCCAGCAGCTTTCTTCCCCCCAACCACCACGAGTATCAGGGGTGCTTCCCAACTATATCCTCCCCCCAACGCCTCTCCACCTCCTCCCGGCCCCCCCTTACTGGGGGTCTCCTTCCCCCTTTGGCTTCCGGGGATCCAGGCCAGCACCACCATCAGCAGCAGCATCAGGGGGAGGCCATGGATACCGCCCCACAAGCGCCCCCAAAGAGAGGGGAGAAAGATACGAAGTCTCCCAGCCCCAGAGGCGGAATCGGGGGGGTCTGGGTGTGGGGAGGAGGCGATTTTCTGGGACTTCATAATTGGGAGGGCTCAGAAAAGCGGAAGGACCAATGAGAATCCTCCTTTCTGCAACGTCATCGGTCTCCGGGCAGAGTCTCCCTTGACTTCGTCCGATGGAGGAGATAGTTTGGAGAGAACGAGAAGTGGAGAAAGTGGCAGGGGGGATGTTTTCAGTCTGGAGTGGGGGGCTGCAGCTTTGGGGGGGAGTATTTCATGCCAGCTCTGCAGGGGAGTGTGCACTTTTGGAGCCCTGCCTCCGCATGATTCTCAACCAGTCTTCCTTTCTTGGGTCTGGCCAGTCTAAAGAAAAGAAGAAATAGGGGCAACATGATAGCAGCATTTCAGTATTTGAGGGGCTTCCACAAGGAAGAGGGGGTGAGGTCAAATTATTCTCCAAAGCACCAGAGGGCAGGCGAGAAACAACGGTTGGAAACTGACCAAAGAGAGAAGCAACCTGGACCTAAGGAGAAACTTCCTGACAGCAAGGACAATTAACCATTGGAACAGCTTAGCCCCAGAAGTTGTGGGCACTCCATTACTGGAGGTTTTTAAGAGGAGATTAGACAGTTGCTTGTCTGAAATGGTATAGGTTCTCCTGCTCAAGCAGGAGGCTGAACTAGAAGACCTCCAAGGTCCCTTCCAATTCTATTCTATTCTGTTCTGTTCTGTTCTGTCCTGTCCTGTCCTGCCCTGCCCTGCCCTGCCCTGCCCTGCCCTGCCCTGCCCTGCCCTGCCCTGTCCTTCCTGTCCTGTCCTATCCTGTCCTGTCCTGTCCTATCCTATCCTATCCTATCCTATCCTATCCTATTCTATTCTTACAGCATTTTCTTTTTACACCTTTAGTAAAGTTGATTTTCATTTCAATCCGGGAGTTGACCGATGGCCTTCTGGTACCTACCTTAGACTGATTGAGTTACTGACTCCCCAAACCAGACCAGGATGAATTTTATCTTCAATCCTCTTCAGTCCAATTGACTTGAATGCCGATATGCCAAACCTGTCAGGAAGTTACAGGCTATAAATAAATGTCTGCTACTGGAAATTCCTCACCAGAAGTCAGAAAGTCTGTTCAGCACCTCAGCCCAGAGAAGCTGGAACTGGAGGCTGCGAGAGAGGAAGCCATGAAGAAAATGGAACTTGATCTGGAGCTGAAATGAAGGAAGATTGCTGAGAAAGAGCACTTCAGGAGAAAGAGAAGGAACACCAAAACCGGTGAGAGAGTTGCAATACCATGTCATCTTCACTTACTCTCTTCTCCCCAGTAGAATCAATAACTTGAGGGAATGGAAATACCAATTCATAAAGAACCATGAAAGAGATGAGATTCAGACCTCACTAATTATCTTTGAAGATACCTGCCAAGCTTACACCACTATAAAGCCCAGGAAATGACTCATATATCTCTTGTCTTGAAGAGTTGCTTAAGCCAAATATTGGTTGACATGTGTGCTGAGGAAAAGGAGGAAAATCAATAGTTTAAAAAACATAATATTTATTCATTTGTTTATTATTAATGTATTTGATGATTATCTTGAATTTTCATTTAACTAACAAACTTCACATATTTATTTCCTTCAGTTTTAATAAACATAAGTTTTCAAGCAAATCCAAAGGAAGAATATATAACCAATAACAATGGATAATTAGAAGTTACCAGCCTAAGAAACAATTTCACAATAATTCCCCTGATTTTGCCATTAGATGTTCCTTAGTGTTTAGATCTGGTGTCAGCATGATAATGTAGCACTTGGGGAAGAAGATACAGCTCAACAGTCCAGCACCAGAGGCCAAGATGGAGAAGACCTGCACGGTCACCATGTATTTTCCTTTAGTGCTCAGGTAGGTGGGCAGGAAGGAAACCCAGACACTGCAGAAGACCAGCATGCTGAAGGTGATCAGCTTGGCTTCGTTGAAAGCTCCAGGCAGGTTCCTGGCCAGGAAAGCCACAGTGAAGCAAATTGCAGCAAGGAAGCCCATGTAACCAAGAACAACATAAAACATGCTGACAGAGCCTTCGTTGCATTGAAGGATAATCTCTTCAGGCTGGGAGTGCAGATCAGAGTCAGGAAATGGGGGAGAAACTCCCAACCACATGGCACAGATGAGAATTTGGACAGCAGAACAAGAAAGGATGATGGAGTTGGCCAAGCTCTTCCCCAACCATCTTTTCACTTTATTCCCTGGTTTTGAAGCTAGGAATGCCAGCACTACTGTGATTGTTTTGGCCAACACAGATGACACAGCTACTGAGAAGACAATGCTGAACACTGTTTGTCGGAGAAGGCAGGTGGCTTTCCTTGGTCGGCCAATGAAGAACAAGGAGGATAAGAAGCAAAGCAGAAGGGAGACCAGGAGGATGTAGGAGAGGTCCCGGTTATTGGCTTTGACAATAGGAGTTTCAAGGTATTTAATGAATATGATTAAAACAAAGCCTGTGATTAGGAACAAGAGTAGAGCAAAGGAGATGAGGATGATGCTCAGATGTTCTTCATAGGACAGGAAGGTTATTCTTTTGGGGATACACTGGATTCGGTTCTCAGTTGGATATTGATCATCTGGGCACTTGGTGCATTTTTTGGTATCTGAGAAAAGAAAGTAATATTTATTTTATAGTATTTCAAATTTCAAGAAAAACTTTGGATAAGATGTGATACAGAGAGACAGAAAAGTCTCAGTAAATGGAATATACTTACACTACAACAAAAAAAATCCCCAATACACACAACTATAAAAAGAACAACAACAACAACATAAAATTAAAAGAAGAGCTATCTAGTGCTGCAAACTCCCTTCTCTGAGGTAATCCACCAGATTCTTATCCTGCAATGACCTTACCTTATCCCAAATGGTTGGCAGAAGTAGCAAGTCTCCAGAAGTTTAAGAGGATGGGGGGCCTATTCAATTTCAAGGGGGAGTAAGTCCAATAGGGCAGGAACTGCAGCAGAAAAGGCAGGCTTCTGATGATCCATAAAGTGGGAATCTTTTAGGGAACAGATTGTTTGCATGCCAATTATATCTGTTCTGGTGGGACAAGCAGATATCCTCAAGCAGAGGAAACTCTGCAGATGCCCTGGTTCTGTCTCATGGAGGGTTTGAAAGGTGAATTTAATTGCATCTGGAAAGAAACTGGGATTCTGTGGAGCCTGTGGTGTCCTATGGAAGAACAAACACAAACTCAACACTGTGCATGCCTTTGCATTCTGGACCATTTTATAAATTCCAGGTGGTTTTCCAGAGCAACCCTATCAGTATGGGATAAAAAGATAGAAACAGAAAACTGATGGCAGAAAAAGACCTAGTGCTGCATTGAGTCTGCCCTTTGAGTGTTTTGTTTTCTTATTTATTTAATATTTTATTTCTTTTTTTTTTTTTAAATTCAGATGATGGACATATGTTTATCCCAAAAATGTTTAAACTCAGTTACTGATGATTGACCCACCAACCATGCTCTCAATACACTGCTCCAAAAATACTGGACAGAGGATAAAAGTTGGCTAACATGGTTGGATCCATGGAGAACCACTTGAGAAGGGTTGCAACACTATTTCAGGACAGGTTGTACAGCCCCCTTCACACACACAAAAAAAAAACATTGACTATCCTGACATTTAGAGTGTGTCCTAACTATTAGGCCTTCTAGAAATTCCTTAAAATATGATTCTTTCAATGGTCCTGGGGATCCCCTGGTAACAGGGCCCCATGTGCTGGTTACATGGTAGGTAGCATCTTGATGTACTCCTCTCTTGCTTTCTTAGCATTTATACCTCATTGTTTTAATTTTTAATATTGGTTCCATTGTATTCCACCAAGAGTCACTTTGTGTGAAATAGCCATATAAACTTGATAAATAAATTTGAAAAACATCTTAAGGAAGATTAATTCATAAATGAATTCAACAGCAGGAACTGTTATCTGTATTTTTACCCTGTAAAAATGAGAAGATAAAGCAATATGTTTCCATATTCTCTCGATTTGGCAACAATTTTAAAGAGAATGAATTCAACATTGGAATCAAAGGATATTTAGTAGATTGGTCTTTTATTAGTTCTCTGTTTCTCCCTTCTTTCTGTTCATTTTAATCACAACACTGCATGTTAGATTTTTTTTCCTTTCAGGACCATGACTATATTCCTTTTTTTGGGGGGTGGGGGTTATATCTCACTACAGTATTTAATAATAATAATAATAAAGTTGGAAGGGACCTTGGAGGTCATCTAGTCCAACCCCCTGCTCAGGCAGGAAACCCTATACCATTTCGGTCAAATGGCTGTCCAGTCTCTTCTTAAAAACTTCCAGTGTTGGAGCATTCACCGCTTCTGGAGGCAGGTTGTTCCACTGGTTAATTGTTCTAACTGTCAGGAAGTTTCTCCTTAGTTCTCTCCTTGATTAGTTTCCATCCGTTGCTTCTTGTCCTGCCTTCCGGCACTTTGGAGAATAGCTTGCCTCCGTCTTATTTGTGGCAGCCCCTGAGATATTGGAACACTGCTATCATGTCCCCCCTCATCCTTCTCTTCATTAAACTAGACATACCCAATTCCAGCAGCCGTTCCTTATATATTTAACAAGAAATAAAATTGGAAAGATAAGAAAAGGTGGAAAGGAAATATCTACTTGATTATTTTATGCTGAATCCTCTGTTTGGTTTTCATTGTTCCTTTAACCCAACATCTCTCCCTCTATTGTTCCTCCCAATTAGATATTTCAGCTTATAAGGATATATGATCTTACTAAAGATTAACTGATTAAATGAATGATTGATCGATGCATCTATCAGCCTGTAATGTAAAGTTGGTTTAGGTAAACAAAACCCATTGATCTAAAATCATTCCTCAAGTTACAAAGAATACAGATATTTCTAAGAAATATGAATATGGATGGAAACATCCAAACTGGGAAATGAAAGAGAGATTTCCCTTGCAATCCACAACATCCTTCTTTCTACCTCACCCTTCAAGATATTTTTCTTATAAATCCCATTTAGGGAAGAAATTGTACACCATTAAAATTGAGAACTAAACAATCAAACTTACATGTGTCTCTAGCATGCTGTCATGGTTCCGAAAGAAGAAGCTCTTCAATGCTGCTAACATCGGATGTTCTTGCTTGACACATGCATATTGATCAAAGTTTCCCTATGGTGTCACGCACCTTCCTGATTGGAGATGGTCCCCTCTGGACAAGGAATGCAGTCGTAGCAGCAAAATGGCTCTCCTTCTCGAGCCTGCTTGACAAATCCAGGATGGCATTTTTCCACACATTTAGACTGAGGCAGAGACTAAACAGAAAAAGAAGAAATGCCAAAGAAAATATGTCAGGACTCACCATCCATGTAAGATGGAGGTAGACATGAACATCAGCCAAGTCATCTCTGGACTTCGTGTAAGGAAATATGAAATCTCTGACCACTTCCAAATGGTTGCAGGAGGTACAATTGCAGGCAGATGCCTCATTCAGTTCCTCTCTTTTTCTTCTGATTTATCAGATTAGAATAAAGTACCTTTCTACTTAACAAAGTCTGGAGGGATGAAATTGAGAAAAGATTTAATAATTAAGTGGAAACTGGTGGGTTCCTCTTCATAGTGGAATTAACATGCATTCCTCCATTTTTCATAAATGCCTGATTTTAAAATATCCACAAATACTAAATTTTAGAGTGAACTTTATTGTAAAATATGTATTAATTTTTCATTTCATTGGATTTATTAAACTAAAATAAAACTGTGAGGAAGAAAGAAACTTTTGACCAGTAGGATCTGGAAAGATTTCCTCTGAAATGCATAAAATATTGCAAAGCTGCTTCCCTTTCAAAGCAGTCCAAAATTATCTCCGGTTAATATAAAAAGAGAAATTTCCTTACAAATAAGGGCTGTCAACCTTAAAGATGTCCTTTATTTATATATATATATATTTGTTCAGTTTATATGGCAACCATGCTGGTGAACCAAAACTAAAACTGGCTGACTAGTTTCTAAAACTATAGTGAGATGAGATGGAGGTGAGGTCATGAAAATGTGTTCCACAATAAGGATGAGTCAGGAATTTTTTGATGCACCACATGGGTCATGAGTGTGAGCCCTGTGTGGAAAGGGATATTCAACACAAGGTATCCAACACAAGGTCCTTTCTGTTGAGAGAATACAATTAGGTGACACAATCTGACAGGGAAATACACACTCATATTTATTATTAGTTTGATTTATAGCCTCTCAGTGTGTTCTAAGGCAGCTAACAATCAAGATAAACAATCGCATTCAAGGGATTTTCAGATGAAGTGCATTCTTACAAGCCAATGACCAAATCTAAGTAATATTTCCTTCAAAACTGCCTTTTTTAATTTTTAAAATCAGGATTTCTTTTTCATCAAAGTCATGTTTCAGTGGTTCATATTTCAAGCCATTATCATGGTGAGATGGGTAGCAAATAAATTTAATCCCAAAATGAGCTCACATCAGACCAGTCATTATTTCATGTGAACTGAAAGCCTTGGACTTCCTTCCTAAATTCACTATCCAAGTGGGGTTAGAGAGAGGCAGCTATAAGAATGTTCTCAGCTGATTAAAAACATCCCAGTCTATGAGCCTGCAATTTTGGGAGACCCCTGACTCCAATCAAGGCAAGATGAAGCTTATTTAACAATTGGACCAACAGGACCTCCACCCGGTCTTGATTCCATTTCATTGGATTCAGTCCAAATCTGAACTCAGGGACTGGTCAACAGAATTGGCTTCATCTTTGATATTTGAAGACAAAAAACTAATGAACCTGAAGCTATTAACACCAAAATCTCCAGCATATGAGGCCCTGTCTCACCAGTTTTATGGTGATACTAAACTGCCGAAGGGACATTAAATGGCAATGATTTGTGTCCTAAATAATAATCACCCCATATCTCATTTTGGATCAACTTACTACAGGATTCAGCATGACAGCATCTGAAGGGAAACCTTGGTCAATAGAACTGAAGCAAGCTTATTTGCCTAAGAAAATTATAGAGGTTTTACTCCACACATTCAATTCTCAGTGTAGGTTATCTACTTTTTTTTACTGGGTTTAGCCCACTTGAAATGGCTTCGGAAAAAAGAGAAAACACATCAACATTTTCCCCACCTTGTTGAGCAACTTTAACTCTGACAAAGCATCTTGGTTGATTATAAGTCTCTGTCTTTCAAAACTCCCCAATACCATGTCAAAGGGATCCTCCTTGGGAAGAACCACCCTACTAAAGATCGTCAGGTCTGCTGCTATGTCTCCATTCTGATCCAAGTACACTTTAAGCAGTGAAAGATTGTACAATTCCCTCTTCGCTAGAAATGGATGGAACTAGAATGGAAACATCCAGGAATTTAAAAACAGAAATCTTGGTTTCTTATCTCTTATCACTTTTTACATTTGAATCTTTCTTCTATGGTTGTTTAACTTGCAAATATTGTGAGTTGGGAGAACAAGTGTTACCATTATCTTGAAAACTGAAGTACAAAGATTCAGCAATATTTATAAACCATGTAGTATACTGATAAAATGTATATTGACAAAATGTAATTGACAAAAATGGTCAATCATATATAACAATCTAGCAAAGGTCACCAATCAAGTAAACAAAATACACAAATAACTAGAGTATTCATAAACTCCTTGCAAACAATAGGGCGACTTCCAGAAAGCAAGAATTTGTTAAGAAGAAAGTTGTAAGGCTAATCTTCATTCAGATAGAGGAGATAGTAAAAATGACCAGATGTACTTTGCAGTGTGAAAGTACAAATCTTTCACCGTCCCTTTTGACAGTCAAAAAATTTAGGAAGGACTTTTTCTGAGTTCCTTTCTCTGTCACACAGCTGAGGATTGCCCCCCCCCAAAAAAAAACACATTTTATCTGATCTTTCCCTGCATCCCTTTCTCTGATCCTCCAAAATCATTCACATGTATCATTATACTTCCTTAATAGATTGTGTGTATGCTGGTGGTATAGCTTGTTTTTAGCAAAGCATTAACAAAATGCTTCATGATGTGATGAATGGGGATCTAGTTAATTGAGTGCTGCATGGTATGAGATAATTAAGTGGATACAACTGTCTCAAAAAATGTACTCAAGTAAATATTAATATTACTGATAACATTGGGGAGTTACGAAAAACAATTAGACCTTGGTCATTGTTTCTTCAATATTTTCATTAATAAAGGAATTAGATAAATCATGATTTTGTGATGCAAAAGTTATAATAACAGTCGGACAAAGTTATTTTGGTCTCCTTTATTAATTCCCAGCTTCTCTCAGGTCCCTATAGATCCTTGTCAGGATGCTGCCATCCTGATGGGAGGGGGGACCTTTGATGTGTTTGGTTTTGCTTTGTTGACTCGGTTCCACTGCCCGAGCTCATCTGCCTTACCTCACCAAGGAAGAGATGCCTGGGAACATCTTACCTCAGTTTCCATCTCACAACCTCTTTGCACCTCTGGATTGGCTCCTATGGACTGGGCAGTTGGGAGGGGTTTTGAACAATGGAGTTTAGTCTAACAATTTCACCCGGGAATTTCAGATTCTGCCTGCCTTCTCTTGCTGTCACTGACTCTCAATAAAAGTTCCTCTTGAAATGATGGCAGTTTCAAGAGTTCTGCTTTCTTGAGAGATTCAGCTGAGGCAGGGCCTTACAGCTTCCAGAAAATAAAAATATGATTTTGTGTTAGAGAGAGGTGCATGAGTAAAATTCAATAGGAAACTAATTGTTATCGTTCAGGACTTGATACATGATTGTATGAATGTAATGAATGGCAGCTATAATCTGTATTAATATTTCATTTGTCGTTTTTCTCACATTATTCTATGTGTAGAATGGTTACTGATTATAATAAAGTAGTAGTAATATTTTAATGTTATGATAATAACCGTATTATTAATTTGTCGATAATGTCATTAATGATTTAGTGGAATGATACCAGGTCCCCTTCCAGGCACCACACTTGGAGAAGACACTGCACAAAATTTTCATCAGCTTTAGTCAAGGACAAAGAAGGGGAGGAAGAGATCAAAGGAGCTGCTTTAAGCCTTGTGGAAAGACATGAAGCAGAAGAGCCATGTTGGAATGGAATAGAACAGAACAGAACAGAATAGAATAGGACCTTGGAGGTCTTCTAGTCCAGCCCTCTGCTCACACACACACACACTTTTACTTAGTTAGTGGGGGAATAGGACTGGCAGACCAAGGGCAGGAGAGAGTCAGCCCAATAAGAATGTGTGTTAGCTTGTCGGAGAACAGCGTGAAGCCAGCTTGCCAGGTGAACAGAAGATCGGAGAGAGGGAGAGAGAGAGGGAGAGAGAGAGAGGGAGGGAGGGAAAGGGAGAGAGGGAGAGAGAGAGAGAGAGAGAGAGAGAGAGAGAGAACTCATGCACAGCAGCCTCTATTTCTTTTTAATTAAACTCTTCAATCAAGCCCTCCCCTCCTTGGCATGCGCGTACGTGCGCGAGTTTTGCGGCTCCCAGTGTTTTCTTTTCTGTGGGAAACGGGTCCAAGTGGCTCTTTAAGGTTGCCGACCCCTGGTCCAGTCTCTTCTTAAAAATCTCCAGTAATTCCTTAATTCCAGGTTGCTTCTCTCTTTGATCAGTTTCCAACCATTGTTTCTTGCCTTAGTTTACAGGAGCTTAAAATCAGAAAAAGTCTGGGAACTTTTTTTTTAATATATAAAAGGTCTTGGTTGTTGAAAGGAGGATGCAGCACTCTTCCAGTAAGTAGGAGATGTTGTACAGAAGCTTAAGATCTTAAACAACCAAGCCCAGAGAGCACAAAAGACCCTGAAAAGGAATTTAGTTTGATGGATCCTTGTTGGGACCCCATACCTCCCACGGCTGCAGCCTTGGAGCTCCCAACCTCTCTTCACCCTTCTTCCTTCTCCTCTGGGGTTTGGATGCAGCACTTAAGGTGTGGGCCAGAATCTTAATGACACTGTAGGTATAGACATCATTTTGGATCTGCATCCTATTCTTTTTCTCTTGGGTCTCCACTGGTGCTTTCTGGGTGCATCTTCTCCGGCCTTTGACAGAAAAGGTGTGTTTTGAAAGAGAACAGTGAAAACACTCAGCTTGAAATTCAGGTTCCACAAAGAAATCTGTTTTAAAGGCATTATCATTTTTCCAACTCTTTTTCCACTGAAAGGGAAAGCTCCAAATACTATGGACGTGCTTGAGACGCCTATCCTTTTTAATTGAAAATACTCCAACCACTGTCATGATCCAGACTTTCCCTTCAATGGGTCCTGGCAAACCTTCAAGTGCTGAATGGAAGGGAAGAATCCTGTCCCAAGAGGAGACAAATTCTATGAAGTGAACAAAGATGTTGACTTGTCTCCACTTAGAGAGGGCATCCCTGAGGAATGCTGTACCTCTAGTCGTTGAGAATTGTTGTGATATAACAACACAAATTCTATTCTTGACAAGCATAGGAGTAAAAGTCCTCATGAAATTCTCTCCCTTCTCCGTGTCTGTAGCAAAGATACCAATCAGGGTCCATCCAAAATGGAGGAGAATTTGGATAATTCCTGGGTACTGGATCCCTTCTTTGGGGAGCATCGGATGGAAAAAAGGGAATTGACTTTTATCACTCAGAGCCTCTGAAACAATTCTCCGACTGACCTGAAAAAAGCAATGAAGAATTCTGTGTTATATTTGGGATCTACCAAGTCCCAATTTTTAGCTTTTAATAAATCCAATATTTTTCTCATGCACATATTAGAACATATCCGGTTGATTAGTCATTAGGCTATATCAAAGTACAGAATATAAAACACAGAACATTAGTAAGACTGCATGTAAAAACAGAATTTAGAAAAATAAGTACAATAGAATAAACATAAAGAATGAAAATAGTATTTCTTTATAACCCCAGAATTTACCACAATCAGACCATAATTTCCTTCGAAAAAGGGCTTTATTATATATATTTTTTGAATTCTGAGCACAGAGGAAATACTTTTTTTGCAATATTAGGATCCCAATAGACTGTTTCTCTAAAGTGCAATATTGATCTTGATCTCCCTCTTTCTTAAATAATTGACATTCAAAGTAATAGATGTATTACATCTTCTATTTCTGGAGCTCCACAAATATAAGTGTATTCATTAAAAGAGTTTGGAAGATTTAACTCAATACTTGGAAAGTACATTTGTAGCAGCTGATGCCTTTCAGTGTGCCAACCTTACTGAAGATGGCCCTATTTTACTCTATTTTGACCATCTTGGATTCTTTGTGCAGCATTTTTTTTAGGTTTTTCTCGAGTGGCAAAAAAGACAGGCAGACGACAGTTCCTAATATAAACTCAAGAATGTTTTAAATGAAATTTGTTTCTTGTAATAGCATTTGGGGACTCTTATTACTTTAATGAAGAGAAGCATGAGGGGTGACATGATAGCAATCTTCCAATATCTCAGGGGCTGCCCTAAAGAAGAGGGAGTCAGGCTCTTCTCCAAAGCACCTGAAGGAGGACAAGAAGCAACAGATGGAAACTAACCAAAGAGAGAAGAAACCTAGAACTAAGGAGAAATTTCCTGACAGTTATAACAATGAATACGTGGAACAACCTGCCTCCAAAAGCTGTGAATGCTCCAATGCTGAAAGTTTTTAAGAAGAGACTGGACAACCATTTGTCTGAAATGGTATAGGGTTTCTTGCCTGAGCAGGGGGTTGGACTAGATGAACGCCAAGGTCTCTCGCAACTTTAGTAGTAGTAGTAGTAGTAGTAGTAGTAATAGTAGTAGTAGTAGTAGTAGTATTTTCCATACCATTAATTTTATTAAAAATAATCATATGCCCCAATTTTATAAATTGTATAAATTCCCAATTTTACTGTCAGGGCAGCAGCTGAAGTCCTTTTATGCACCCTCAATATACTTTCAGATGTCATCGGATTTGTTCTAGTAGTGATATAAATTAAATCCCAAAGCTCAATATAAGTCCATAATGGTAACGTTGGTATTTTGTATTTAATAATGCAGTCTAAGGAAGCCGGATACATATGATTTTTTTAAAAAAAAATTAACAGTGCATTCACTTGTGCCTTCTAATTGAGCTCTTTTGATGTCGAGGAAGCCAACATCCAGTCACAGAGAAAAGTTCCCCCAGGTAAGGAAAGGTGTGAACTTGCTCTTTTGCCTCCTCATCAATTAGCCCTAAATGGCAATGCTTTCATTTTCCAAGGACCATAACTTTTAACTTTGACTCAACCATAATCAGATAATTATTATGAGAATAGGAGCCAAGTCCCCTTAACAGCACATGCAACCCAAGTGTCATATTGGCAACACATTTGTCTTACCTTTTGGTACATATCAATCCTACTTCTCATGGCTCCATTGAGCTCCAAACACACTCTCAAACAAATGAACAAAAATGGGATGGAAGGGACCATGGAGGTTTTCTAGTCCGCCCCCTGCCCATAGCAGGAGATCCAGACAAAATGAATGTCCAGCCTCTTTTTGAAGATCTCCATTAATGGAGCACCCACAACTTTATGAGGCAAGCTGTTCCACTGATTAATTGTTCTCACTGTCAGTGCTTGTAGAAAGGGCTTTGAGCAGAGTCAACAGCTCCATTTTAAGGGCAGTGAATTTCTTCCATAATATTTCTTTGTTTACTGTGTCAAATGCTATAAAGGCAGCAAAACATTATTTCCTCTGACTGATATTTTTATTCTTAGATGGTTCAAGACAAAAGAATTGTCAATAGTGGATCACATCTGCCTAAAGACTGCTGGTTCTTCTACAAGGAAGGCACTTTTCATTCACCTACTACCAATTCTTTTCAAGTGGACGTTTGCATATATTTTAGTCACATTATCTGTTAGAGAAATGGGCCTGGAATTGCTAGGGTCTTTTTTAGTCCTTTTTTATATATAGGAATTACAATTGCCATCTTTGACCCAAAAGGGTATGGCAGATATTATTTATATGTGTAAATGTATCTGTCAATGGAGGGTACCACCAGTTGGGATATTTCTTGAATCGTTCAGCTGGTAGAGGCCATATTGCTGTTCAAAGCTTTTATGATGAATTTGATCATGAGAATTTTAGGGGGAAAAATAGTTGATACGTTGCCTAATATATTTGTAGATTTTTAATAAAATGGTTGGTTAATGCTAGTGGCCCCTAAAGGTTCATAATACATATATGTTTTATCATCAGTAGGAAAGGTAATCCCCTAGGGCTCTGTTTAAAAATCTGAGATTTGTTCATGATTAAGGATATCATTATTTTGGCTAAGACCATGTAAAAAAATGTGAGTTTTCCATCAGTACTGCACATTCCTATTGTGCAGAAGATCCTTTGATTGAACACAGAGCCTCTTCTCACCTTCACAAGTATGCAGCAGAAGCCTCTAAGGAATTGGGATGATGTCATGAAAAGACAGGTCTCTTTTGATCCTTGCTTCCTCCCAATTGTATATCCCAATCCTTATTTATAACCCTAACAAATGCCATGGTGAAAAGATTATTTGCAGCAGAACCAGTTCTTAAACACCCTGATCCTGAGGAAACTTTCATCATCCAAGCTGATGGTAGTGATGTTGCGGTGGGCACAGTCCTCCTACAAAAAAAACCTTAGGAGGGATCTGCAGCCCTGTGCCTACACTTCACAAAAGCTTTCGCAAAAAGAGAGGAGATGGGCTGTTTCGGAAAAAGAGGCTTTTGTGGTGAGATGGGTGTTATTAACTTGGCGCCATTTCTTGGAAGGGAGTAAAGTGCCTTTTGAAGTATAGACCGATCATTATTATTATTCAAAATAATCTTAAATTCCATACAGAAGACACGGTTGGATCTATTGCTTACACACGAACACCCCACTCACTTTACAGAAAGGGAGGGACAAACACAAACCTGTGGGACTTTGTAGGTGCCTGCTAATGTTGACATCTGGATGGAGCTGTCTGTGTTAGCTGCATCAACAAGAGCCAAAAGCTTGTCCTTCCTTCCACAGCTGTAGTTGGGAACATTGGCTTCTCCAGTAGAGAACATGTCCAGCAAGGCATGTGAAATGCCGAGAGTGTTATAATAGTTGTCATGGATGTTGTAGCCAAGTGTGAGATTGTGCAGGAGCTGGGGATTCTCCTTCACCAGTTCAATATTGCAAATCATGGGTAGTATCTTTCTATAGGATAAACTAGTATAAAACCATGATCATGTTAATATTAGCATCATCAACAGCAACAACAAAAATACTTTTTCTCCATCTAATCATCTTTTTTCTCTACAAGCTAGCTGAAACATAAGCCAATATTGATCCAAAACAAGAGGCAAATGAGAGTTACCCATCACCCTTTAATAATGTTAGTGCTGAGGATGGAGATAGTCCTCAAAATGGTTTAACAAATCAGAAACATACAATTATTTTTAGCAGTACTAATATTCATAGCCCAGAATAATTCAGTCATTAAAGAAGAACCACCATTAAAGGAAGGAGATTTTTGATAAGTGACCCAGAGAAGCTGTTCTAAAAACAAGTCATCTTCTATTCCTTGAAAAATCAGACATTACATATCAATCAGTTATAAAATATATGGAAATGGTTGGGCAGAGGAAATTAGAACCATTTCAATCATTACTTTCAACCAAAGTCAGTATTCCAGTCATGAATTTAGGATGGAACAGAGAGAGGAAAATAATGTGGACTTCTTTCAGGTTTCATTTGCCTCATGTTTCTACTCTCAGAAAATAAGGCAAAAGGGAGAGGCTGTGTTAATCAAAAGGATTCAAAAGATTTGTCAGATCCTGCAATATAAGAGCAATTAAAACAAGAAGAAAAAAAGAAGAGTGTTAAAACTGTAAATGGAGGGAATGAAACTCCATCGCATGACTTACAACCGATTTTGACTAGAAGGAGCCATGTTGAAAGATAATGTTGCAGGTTTTATTCCTGATAGAGAGATGATTATACCAATGAGAAGATCTCCTGGCCTATAATAGCTCCATGCCTTTTCTCCATCCTGGTGATCCAAATTCAGTGGGCACTTCATTCTCAGCTTCCCAGAGAGTGGCTGGGACACCAGCAGCATCAGAAGCAGAAAGAGAAGCAGAAGCAAGAGGTCCATAATTCATGGGGCAGAATCAATCTCCTTCCTCTTTCTAAAAAAAGAATTAGAATTCAAAGCACTCTGACAGGGTGGAATATCCAGTGGCTTTCCTGATTCAAACAGAGAAACCAAGATTCACCTGGAAGAGAGAGAAAATATATTCAAGAGCACAGCTCCTGTCTGTCCTGGAATGAGAGCCACAAAAAGCATAACCTGTGATATTTATCCTTTTCTGATGCAAGATCCCTTCCATGTTGCTTCAGTCTGATGTTTACATCAAAGGCAGTCACTGGAGACATAGGGGAAGAGGTCTCAGAGACAGGGATGGTGATGATTGCAGTGAGAAGGAGCTTCTGCTCTTGGGACCCTGATCTTCTTCCATGTAAGGAGGGGTAGCTGGAGTAAAGCACTTTCTAGAAAAGTCACAGATACACCCCTTGGGGCAGTGTTCAGTAGTGGTCTTAGTCCTTCCTTTTAGGAGATATACAGAAAGTCATGCTGGATGGAGATAGTTCAACAGCCAGGAAAGTGACTTCTGCTGTCCTTCAATGGGGTCTCTTGCCTCCAAAAGCTGCTAGGGAAGGTCACCCAGATTTATGGAGTTTGGTGCCATTCTAGGTTGGTGACACTAACTCTAGTGCTGCCTGTGCTTTATCTCCATGGAAGCACTCAGTATCCTTCAACCCAGCCTTATGTTAAGAGTTTGAGATTTTCTTTGCAATGAGATCTCCATGTATCAATCCTAATTTGGAGCTGATTTCATAATTCCTTGTAACTGAAGTGAAATTTCATTTGCCATCTGTTCTAGAAACATCATTTTTTGCATGAGAGCTGGCTAAGAGGCAGGAAAGTGACAGCCTGGGATAGCACCATTGACACACAGAGAGAAAATTGTAGAGTGGGTAGAAGTTTTAGTTTCCTTGACACTTTCTGTGTTGTCTTTCCATACTGATACAATGAGAGCCATTAAATTTTGAGTTTTCTTGATTTAAATAAAACAATTGTGCTGTTATGTCTGCAGTTGAGATGGTGGCAGCTCCCACAGTGCGGTGGATGGTGTGTCCTGATTTCTTGCCACAACCACCCGGAAGTTGGTTTAGGGGGACCTGGTGGCAGTTCCTCTGGTTGTGTAGATGCACTTGGAGTTTTACGACTCCTGTGACATTCCCATCTCTGAGGCTTTGTTTGTCCTCCCCAGAAGACCTCCAAGTGCTTATAGATCGGAGTCCCTGTGTTCTGGTTTATCCTGGTCGATTATTGATAGATTACATTTCTTATCTGGAGGGAGGATGTCAATATGGGCACCTTGGCCTAGAAGGGAGAACTGGGGGTTTGAGTGATGGGGGAGCTGATGGGATCGGCAGGTCCACCCTTACAAGGAGGACCATAGGATGACCAATATCCCAGGTCCATCATTTGAAAGTTGTCCCACTCTTCAGTGCTCAGCTGCCACTCTCACTGCCTGGCTACCAGATGGTCAGTGGCTCCCATTCTGGCTGTTGCTTTTGAATGCCAGCTTGATGTGTAAGAAGGCTTCTCTCGCCCATGATGTTGCCTGCCCTGTCTCACTGAAGTCTAGTTGTACCCCCAGAGGTGAGGAAACCTCAGTTGGAAATGCGGCCACCTACTTTGTGGGTTTCCCTCAGGTGAGAGCCCAGGAAGTGGAGGAGAGATGGCTGTGGTGATCCATGGTTTCTTACAGGCTTTCAGGAGGCTGCACCTAGAGCTGTCTTTTCGCCCAAAAATGTTTCCCCAGCCTGCTGAAGTATGTTGTGTGAATGTGGTCCTTACAAGAAGTGTCTCCAGCTTATTTCTGTTATCAATGATTGTTCAGCCAGTCCCTGCTAAATTAATATTCATAATTCATTGACTCATTGGTTCAACCTCCAAAAATAAACCATGATTAAAAGTTGCAAATGTGAATTCAGCCATTGGTGAGGTGACCAGGTTAAATGGGTTGTATGGCTACGATCAGAGCCAGTCTGGTGTAGTGGTCAAGGAATCAGACCAGTAACCGGGAAACCATGAGTTCTAGTCCTGCCTTGGGCACAAAGCCAGCTGGGTAAGCCCTGGGAAAGAGGCAATGGCAAACCACTTCTGGAAAACCGGGTCACCTATGGTCTTTCTGATTACTTTCACACACAGCCGGCTGAGGTTGTGGCCTTCCTGAGTCTGCCTACAGCCTGGCAAAACCAGCCGAATGGACTCCTATTTGCTAAACATGGGTAGATTTTTTTAAAAAAAACTAGTTGCTTTGTGTGGAAGTGGCAGGAAAACTCCAATCCTGATCATGAGAGTGAGTTTCAAGTCCTCATGAAGGCTGCAGACAGGTTCATGAATTTGGAGTCCTGGAAGCCAGGAGGGTTGCAGGAGGTTGATGTCCCTTCCTGTCAAGGGCAGGGAGGGCGTGCTGGAAAAGAGGGAGGCAGGTGGAGCCCCCTACACAATCCAGCTCAGGCAGCCTCAGGCATGGTTGGAAAAGGTTTCTTTGAGGGAGGAGTCCTCCTAGCGGATGAGAAGGGTGTGAGAGCAGCAGTGACATCACAGCAAGGGGGGTTCCATGCAGTGGGGGTCCAGGTCAAGGTCCCCCTTTTGGTTGGAAGCACTGGTGGTCAGTCAGAAACCCCCACAGGAGGTGAGTCTCAGGCACTTGCAGGCTAGGAGAGCTCATCCGAGTCCAGGGAGTTTGCAATCCTGTTTGCTATTGGCCAACGTCAGCACACCCAGCATTGGTGGCACACCCTCAGTCCCCTTTGTGGGACTCAATTGCTGAGCCTCTGCAAGTGTGTTGTGTGAGTGTCCCAGCAGGTGGTTGAGCTGAGTGAATCAAACTCCACTGACCATCATGGAAGCGTATGCTCTCTTTAACCTAGATTCAGTAGAAACCCTCTGTTCTGTTTCTTGGGTTAATAGACATTGAAGAGGCAGGCTCACAAAACAAGTACTTCTTTATTAACATCCAAACAGAACTGAACAGAGCTGACACAAAATGGCTCCACCCCTTTTTATACAATCTCCCGGGGCGTCACCGGCCACTCATTGCAACGGATTTTCCCGCGCAAGTTGCATGCTAGTCATTGCTTGCAAACAGCAAGTCTGACCCAGGCAGGCCACGTGGTCTGCTGATTGTTCTAGTGCAACTCACTGCACCTGCTCTTAGTTAAGCCCAGTACATAACACCCCTCCCCTCTTGGTTCAGGAGTACACACTAGCCCTTGTATGATACTGCAAGCGTTTCTTTACAATGTACAACAACACACAATAATACAACATTATAGGTCTTTCCTTCCAATACAGTATAACGAACAATAATGGACAACATCATAGGTCTACATTCACAGACACTATAGTCTAAGGCATTTTTCCATTCCCAGAAAATACATAACATTTTAATACAATACAACATTATAGCACATGGTATTTGGTTGTTCTGATTTCTAGGGAAATACTAGAACAGTCCAGCTCATGCTGACAGAAACCTTATGTAGTCCTGCAAGAACTTTGGTGGGCCATCTGACCCAGGTTTTTTTTAGATATGATGGACAGAGCTGAGCCCGTGTCCAGCTCCATGTCTAGGGGAACCCCTTGCAGTTTAACTTCAAGATGAAGCTTCTTTTTTAATGGCCAGTGGGCACCTGTTCTGCACACGCTCCTTCTCGTTGCGTAAAACCCCACCCAGTTCTGACTGGGGACCCTGGTACCTTTCCAAGGCAACTCTTCCACAGGACTGGCTTTTGAGTGACCCAAACAAATGGTGGCGATGTGGCCTTGCCTGCCACATGCCCAGCAAGTTGCATTGCAGAAGCTTGTGGCGGCCTCCGCACCCGATGCATTGAGGGACGGGAACTGCCTTGCAAGGATGCTTGTTGGACCTTCTTTCCGGCGGTTGCTGTAGCCGATCGACTTCGTTGTCCGATTCGAAGTCCTCAGTCCTTTCAGTGTCCTCCTGATAAACCGTTTCAGGGCCTGGAGGGTGCTTCGAGAGCCGCAATGCCCTAACAGCTCCACCCGCCGCTTCTGCAGCCGTGATCTCCCTCAAAACGTCTTGGAATGAGACGTTTTCTCTGGCAAATATCTTCTGCTGCAACTCGTGGCTTCTCAGACCACAAACTAGTCAGTCTCTAAGCCGCTCTTCCATCCTTAAACTTGCAAGGCCTTGCAGCTTGTCGAAGAGCAGCAATGAAGTCGGCAGCGGATTCCCCAGGGCGCTGGTTCCGCTGTTCGAAAGCATGTCACCATGCAATGACCGACAGCTTCGGCTCAAAATGATCTTTCAGCATCTTTTTCAATTCGGCATAAGCGATGGACTCCAAGGGTGCCGGAGCAACCAGGTTCTCCGCAATATCGAAGGTCTCTTGGCCGCAAACGCACAGCAGCGTTGCGGCCTTCAGTCCGTCTTCCAGAACCTGGTTTACTCTGAAGTAGTTTTCTACCCTAGCCACGTAGGAGCTCCATCTTTCAGGATGCTTTACATCGAATTCCGACAGGTGCCCAATCTTGGCCATAATATATCTCTGGTGTCCTCTTCAACGCCTCGTGCTGTGCCGGCTTCCAAAGGGGTTCCAGTACACTTCCTTGCTGAACTCTCCTCCAGCATTTCTGTACTGGCAGACAGAGCGAAGGAGGTTGGAACGCCGTACTTCTCAGCATCTTCTAATGGCGGCAGCACGATCCCACCTTTGTCGCCAATGTTCTGTTTCTTGCGTTAATAGACATTGAAGAGGCAGGCTCACAAAACAAGTACTTCTTTATTAACATCCAAACAGAACTGAACAGAGCTGACACAAAATGGCTTCACCCCTTTTTATACAATCTCCTGGGGCGTCGCCGGCCAATCATTGCAACGGATTTTCCCGCGCAAGTTGCATGCTAGTCATTGCTTGCAAACAGCAAGTCTGACCCGTGCAGGCCACGTGGTCTGCTGATTGTTCTGGTGCAATTCACTGCACCTGCTCTTAGTTAAGCCCAGTACATAACACCCTCTTTCCTGAGCAGTGTGGACTCATCAACTGAATTAACAGGTGAAGTTCAGAGCTCATGTGTAGGTCATCTAGGTTTTTTCAGGCATTTCTGCAGTAGTTTTAACAAGCTGGTTACATCTCAGCCTGGCACTGACCGCAGGGAGGGGCAAAGATGTTGGGCTTCAGAGGGAACCAGATTAAAAGTGGCTTCTTTCTCCCTTGCATCTCAAAACACACCTCGAAGGAGCGGGGGACTCATATTTGATCCGCCATAAAGCCCCTGACAATATGGACTGAGATCTTAACACATGTTTATCTCATTTCATACATTCCAATAATTGGGAACCTTCTCCTGTGCAAATGTATGTAGCAGATCATCATGCTAAGCCAGCATCTGGTTTATAGATTTTGGCATGGTACATTATGCCAACAAAGCAGTTCTCTTTCCTTAACCTAAAAGTTAAATCTGTTGTGTAAACTTACCCAGAAGTTAAAGGTGTTGTGTGAACTCACCTAGATTTCCCACAAACCATGTATGTGATGGCCAATACAGTATGTCTGCACAGAGAATTTGAAACTTTTAAAGGATCTTTTGGATTCAGGTTCCATAGCTATCCAGCACGGCAACATTGACAAGAGGAAAGAAGCCATTGCTTCTCTTCACAAGCCATTGCTGTGCCTGGCTCTATTCTTGCAAGCCCAGCCAGGTGGCCTCCAACTCGCTAAAATTGGGCCGATTTTTTGCAGCTGGTTGTGCTGCAGAGAGGTGACAAGAATCTCCCCATCCTGACAAGGAGAATCGGTTTCAAGTCCTCATGAAGGCAACTTGGGGGATAAGGCAATGAATCACGGGTCCTGGAGAGCCAGGAATGACTGAGAGGCTATAGGATGCCTGTGGGCCTTCCTGGCAAGGGCAGGGAGGGCGCTCTGGAAGAGAGAAGGGAAGGCAGAGCCCCCAACCCAATCTAGTCAGGCCAGCCTTGGGTGCAATCAGAAACCTCTCTTCTGGGGGAGGGTCCCTATTCACATATGGGGGGGCTGTTGAGCATCATTAACATCACAGTCAGCATTGTCAACACAGAGCAAAAAATTTATTTGCTTGCTTGCTTCCTTCCTTCTTTCTATTCTTTGACTCTCTAGAGTAACTTACAGATTTCGAACCAACCTAGAACTAAGGAGAAATTTCCTGACAAAACAATCAGTGGAATGACTTGCCTCCAGAAGTTGTCTTTGCTTCAACACTGGAGGTTTTCAAGAAGAGACTGGACAACCATTTGTTTGAAATGGTAAATGGTGAGGTTTCCTCCTTCAGCAGGGGGTTAGACTATAGAAGACCTTCAAGGTCCCTTTCAACTCTGTTCTTCTGCTTTTCAGGCATGCAGTATATCTAGCAAAGTGTTAATGGGGATAGAGATTTGAGAGCAGAGGTGGGGAGTTTAGTTTTAGCACTTAATTCGGGGGGTGGGGCAGTGCAAGATGAAAAAGTTTGTCTCTTCCATCATTTTTTGTGTTCTTTATTGAAGAAATGTGGGGTTTGGGGGGAGTGAGAGGGGGTCAAAGCCAGGAAAAGGTTTCAGGAAGCTCATCTGAAGCTGCCCCATTGTCATGCAGTGTCTGGTTTCCCAAGCCTAGCAAGAGCCAGGAGAGCTTTGCAGTCTCCCAACAGCCTGAGGATCAGGGTGGAAAGCTTCAAAAGCAGCTGCCATTTCTACAAGGACTCGTCAGAGTATTGAAAATGGTGTCCACTTCCGGCAGGCCTGAGGATCAGGCCCAAGCACTGCACGGTCCCATTGGGGCAGGATCGAAGGGGAAGAGGCTTCCAGCCAGAGGGAAAGATGTTACCCAGCCACATCTGAAATGTTCAGGACCCCCAACACTTCTATACATTAAAGAGGGGCTTGGTGGGGGCACAAGGGAGTCAAGGAGGGGCTGAAGAAAGAGCTCACATTTGGGGAAAGGAGATGGAAAAGGGGGGACTTTTGGGGGGAGGTGACCCCAGCAGGCAGAAACTCGGCTGCACTGGCATTCAGCTCTTATTTTCCCCAGGGTGGCACACTTTGATGTGAAGGAAGACAGACAGCCCAACGCTTTTTGCCTAAAGCCCAGTTCTCCACCAGGAAAGATTTCCATTTAGGGCCTCCCGGGTCAGAGAGAGAAGCGAACAGCAGCTGATTCCATCTGTCTCAGCCCAAAGTCTCCCCTGGAGGATTCGGCCAAAGAGCAGAGCTGAAACTTTGAGGATAATAATAATTCTCCCTCTCACCAGAGATCCCCGGCTAATTCAACTAGTTCTTGGACTCAAAGTTTGTTGGGCACTTCTCTGGAGAGAAATGAAAGGGGAATAATCCCCATAGGATTCAAAATGATAGGGCAGAGCTAGAATTAAATAGTTCAGCAGGAATTGAGAGGTTGGAAAGCTCCATGCTTGAAAATGGCTCCAGAGGGAATACACGGCACCTGTGGCTGAAGAAAAACAAATCTGATATTTGTTGGCATAGCGGTTAAAGAGAAAACCCCGGGGACTACTTAATGCCTGAACATGTCACAGAACTGGAATAGCTTCCTACTGAGTTAAAACCAAAGTTTACTTTATTTTGAAAGTTAATGCTGAAGGGCAGCAATATAAAAAGACTGATGCAATAGTATGACCAGGATAAAATAAATAAATAAAAATCTGTTAGTTAAAAACTAGTCATCAGGATGACATAGTTTAAAAAAAAATCACACCCATGTACAGAGAATGAGAGAGATAAATGAGAGAAATAAAGGATGCCTTTCACCCCACGTAAGGAAGAAAGGGAGGGAAAGGACCCATGTTCCACTGCCACTCCCTTCCACACGTTGGGCACTGAGGGGGAAAAGCAAAGCCCAGACTTGTCATGTTGACCATAGAAAAGGCTCAGGAAGGAGGAGGGGAACTGGGGGAACCCTTCACAACCCCCATTTTGGGAAGTGACTAAGGTGGATTATGGGCTTTGGAGTTGCATTTCAGGGGGAAATGCAGCCAATTGGGGGTTTGTGAAGCTCCGGTTCCTCTTTGTGTGTTTCCAGAAAAGGATCCTGTTGGGGAGAAGCCATGCAGGGCCTTTGTCCCAAAGGGGGATCCGGCTTTGCTGGGGAGGGAAAGGCAAGGGGGGGTCTCCCTGGAGGGACCCTCTGGGGCTCTGAGGAAGGGGCATCCTGGAGCTCCCTCGTGGCCCCTGAAGTCCCTCCGGCTGGGCTCTACTGGGCAGCCACTGCCCCCCACTTGCCCAAGCCCCCCCCGGAGGAGAAACTCTTCATTGCAGCCATTTCTGGGTGGGGGGGAAAGGCCCTTCCATGACTTCGGCCTCCCCTCCCTCTGCATTTCTGGCAGTTTTTGCCTCTTTCTCATCACACAAAAAACTTTTAATTTTCTATCCTTATTGGATATTTTCCTGTCCGCCCCCCCCCCCTTTTGTCTTTGCTCATTCAACCTCTTCTTCATGAGTCTGATTGGTGGCTGAGCTCCCAGGCAACCATTGCCTCTTCCCTCCTGCTTGATTGGCTGCTGCTGGGTTGCCATGACGACAGGGTCAGGCCAGGACTAGAGGCAGCCACTAGGGAGGGAGAGGGGCGGGGCTTTTGTCTTGGCTCAGAACTGGAGGAGTTGAAGGTGAAATCTTCTCTCTTTTAGGAAACTCCAGTCAGATGCAGCCCAGAGTAGGAGAAAATGAAAGAGTATTTATATTATATATATATAATATATATATAGTTGTTGTTTGGTAACATCCTGTGTGGCTGAGGTGCTGGCTGTGTGCCCATTGTTCTTTTGTACCTGGGTAATGGGCTGTGTGGTAACATTCTGAGCTCTATTGTAATGATATCCTGAGTCCTGTGCTGCCACATCATGGGAGGTAGGCTGCGTTGTAACATACTGAGCCTTTGCAATGTAACCTCCTGAGTTCTGTGATGTAATGTCCTGAGTAGATGGCTGTGATGTAACATCACGGGCTTTGGTTTGGCTCCGAGTTTGCGGTCTGGCCAAGTGTTCATGGCGTGTGTCAGTTTGCTTTGTGTGGGGGTCGGCAGGGGGTACAGCAGTTGGTGATGCTGCCATGGTGTGGATTCTGGATGATGGTTGCATTTCGTCTATGTGATGGGTTTGGGTTTGAGTCTGGTGAGGGTGATTGGTGGTGGTGTCCTGTGTTGTTCTGGGTCCGGTGTCGGTTTTCGTGGTTGGGACTCGTTTGTTGACTAGGGCTAGTTTCCAGATGTCTGGTAGGCGGGAGGTATCATCACGTTTATTCATTTTGTGGGGGTGTGTCTCTATTTCGATGGCTTCCATAATTATTCTCTTGTTGAAGTGTTCAGTTTTGGAGATTAATTTGGTACCTTCAAAATCAATTTCATGTCCTGTTGCTTTAAGGTGCTGGAAAAGGGAGGAAGTTTTTTCTTCTTTTCTGACTGCGTTCTTGTGTTCTGTGATGCCTACCAGACATCTGGAAACTAGCCCCCTGCTCATTTCAGACAAATTGTTGTCCAGTCTCTTCTTAAAAACTTCCAGTGTTGGAGCATTCACAGCTGAAATAGAAAACACTTTGTATTAAGATTAATTTTGGTATCAGTTGAAAGCACTTATATTTTAAAATTCATTTTTGAACAAATGTGAAAGCTTTCCTTTTGTGAAATGAAAATGTCTCCCCAGCCACTGTGGAGAGAATAACAGAATAACAGAGTTGGAAGGGACCTTGGAGGTCTTCTAGTCTAACCCCCTGCTCAAGCAGGAGACCCTATGCCCTTTCAGACAAATGGCTTTCCAGTCCCTTCATGCTATAGAAAGATTGGGGGTCTTGAGGCCTTGCAGATGTAGTTTAGTAACAACTTTCTCTCTGTCTGGAAACTAGAGCCACTGGGGGTCCTACAGAATAGCAAGAGGGGCACCACTAGGCACCCCAGCCAGGGTGGTTAGCAATTATGATTCTACTACACAGTGGTAGCTCTGTGGGTGTCAGTCTAACACTTGTTGTCCTGAGCCAAACATTATTTGAGACTTTTTCTTATGAATGGGATTCCTTTCCTATAGAAATTGTCACTCTTCTGAATTCATTTTTCAGGAATGTAATTCAATGTATTTTAATTTAATATGTCTCAAGGAATGTAAATGTTGATATTCCATAGTTTGGGCTGATATGTGCAAAGCAGAGATAAAATGTATTATTGTTAGTACTCATGATATGAAAGGCCATTTAAGAGATATTCAAAATTATGATGGATGCCCAAAAATTATATTCAAAACTCTTTCAAAGTTATGATGTCTGCAATGCCCCTGTGGTCATTTGCCCTTCAGACTGACCAAGGGGATGCTGCAGTGCCCTCCCTCTCTCCCCCTTCGATCTTTCCCCCAACGGGACCCTGCAGTGCTTGGGCCTGATTCTCAGCCCTGCCGGAAGTGGCCACCATTTTCAATACTCTGACGAGTCCTTGTAGAAAGGGCGGCTGCTTTTGCAGCTTTCCAGTCTGATCCTCAGGCTTTTGGGAGACTACAAAGCTCTCCTGGTTCTTGCTAGGCTTAGGAAACCAGACACTGCATGCTAAGGTGGGAGCTTCAGATGAGCTTCCTGAAACCTTTCCATGGCTGTGACTCCCTGCCCTTGCTCCCCCCCAAAAAACCCACATCTCTTCAATAAAGGACACAAAAAAAGCTGGGAGAGACAAATTTGTTCATCTTTCACCTCCCTCCCCATCACCCCATTTGCCTTCATGAGGACTTGAATCCTATTCTCCTTGTCAGGACTGGGAGATTTTTGTCACCTCTCTGCAGCACAACCAGCTGCAAAAATTGTCCCAATTTTAGAGACTTGGAGGCCACCTGGCTGGGCTTCCAAGAACAGAGCCAGGCACAGCAAGGCTCACATCCTCAGCCGACTGGGTGAAAGTGGTCGGAAAGGCCCCAGGTGGAGCTGAGCCAGAGACCTTGGCAAGGTTTTCAGGAAGTGTTTTGCCTTTGAAGGGCAGTCTGAAAGTTCCCTTCCCTAACATCTTTGTGTTAAGAAGCTACAATCTCAAAGCAGAAAGGCCTTGATCCTTAGGAACCTGCTAGCCTGCAAGAAAGGTCAAGAATGCTTACAAAAGCAAAAGGAATCAGGAATGCTTGTTCAAGTGAGACATCAGACATAACACATAAGACAAGGCAATGGTTCGGAAAAGGGGAACTTGGGGGCAAAACCTGAGATGCTCCTTCCCTTGCAAAACAGGACCATAAACTAGGCTGATCTCTTGTCTTGCGAATGTTGCCATGCTGGATAGCCTGGGACCCTGAATCCAAAAGCAGATCCTATAAAAGCTTTGTCATCTTCTGTGCAAACATACTGCATTGGCCATCACATAGCTGGTTTGTGGTAAATCTGGGTGAGTTCACACAGCACCTTTAACTTAGGTTAAGGAAAGGGAAGTGCTATATTGGCATAATGTATCATGCCAAAATATCTAAACTAGATGCTGGCTTAGCACTATGAACTTTCTTCACACATTGGCACAGGACAAGATTCCCAGCTACTGGAATTTTATTTTTTTTAAATTTAAATTTAAATTAAACTTTATATTTAAAGTTTTAAAATCTCAGTCAATATTGTCAGGGGCTCTATGGATGACCAAATTCCCCAGCTCCTTAGAGGTTTCTTTGGGAATGCAAGGGAGAAAGAAGCCACTTTTAATCTGGTTCCTCTGAAGCCCAAAACTTTTGTCCCTCCCTGTGGTCAGTGCAAGGCTGAGATGTGCCCAGCTTGCTAAAAATAATGCAGAAATGCCTGAAAAAACCTGGATGGCATAAACATGAGCTGTGAACTTCACCCGTTTACTCAGTTGATGATTCCACACAGCTCAGGATAGAGGGTTTCTCCCCAATCCAGGTTAAGGAAAGGACACACTTCCATGATGGTCAGTGGAGTTTGACTCAGTCGGTTCCATTCTGCAGATCATGCACAATTGTCAACCACCTGGTGGGACACTCACACAACTGACCCGCAGGGTCTCTGCAACTGAGTCATGCAAAGGGGACTGAGGGGGTCCCACCAATGCTGGGTGTACTGAGCCTGGCCAAATACAAACAGTGGTGCAAACACTCTAGACTCAGGTGAGCTCTCCTAGCCTGCAGGAGCCCGGAATTCGCCTCCTGAAGGGGTTCCTGCCTGACCATCCATGCTTCACTGTGCTGCTAACAGAAGGGGGTGCATTGACTTGGACCCCCCGATCTGTGGAACCACCCTTGCTGTGATGTCACTGCTGCTCTCCCACCCTTGTTGGCTGCTAGGAAGGCTTCGCCCTCAAAGAAACATTTTCCAACCATGCCTGAGGCTGCTTGAGCCGAATCATGAAGGGGCTCCACCTGCCTTCCTCTTTTCCAGCACGCCCTCCCTGCCCTTGACAGGAAGGGACAACCACCTTCTGCAGCCATCCTGCCCTTCCAGGACCCCAACTTCATCGGCCTGTCTGCAGACTTCACGAGGACTTGTTACTCACTGTCACAATCAGGATTGGAGTTGTCCTGATGCTTTTACAGAGAGCAACCAGATTAAAAAAAAATCTGCCCATGTTTAGCAAATTGTAGTCCACTTGGCTGGTTTTGCAAGACAGATGCCAGACTCAGGAAGCCCCACAGCCTCAACCGGCTGTGTGTGAAAGTAATCAGGAAGACCATAGGTGACCAGGTTTTTCAGAAGTGGTTTGCCATTGCCTCTTTCCCAGGGCTCTGAGAGGTCGGCTGGCCCAGGTTTACCCAGCTGGCTTTGTGCCCAAGGCAGGACTAGAACTCGTGGTCTCCTGGTTACTAGTCTGACACCTTGACCATTACACCAGACTACCTCTGATCATGGCCATACAACCCACTTAACCTTCTCACTTCACCAATGGCTGCATTCACACTTCCAACTTTTAACCATGGTTTATTTCTGCAGATTGAACCTGGGTGTGGCCCTTATCTTCTTGTAAGGGCCACATTCACACAAAATACTTCAGCGGGCTGGGAAAAATTTCTTGCAACCCCCCTGAGATAAAAGAAAGCTCTAGGTGCAACCTGTTTAGAGCCTATAATAAACCCTGGATGACCACACCCAACCCTCCTCCACTTCCTCGGGCTCTCACCTGAGGCAAACCCACAAAGTAGGTGGCCACATTTACAACTGAGGAGATGTTTCCTCCCCTCTGGGCACAATTAGCCTTCAGGGAGACATGGCAGGTAACATCATGGATGAGAGAAGCCATGTTACACATCCACTTGGCATTAAAAAAGAACAGCCGGTACCTGGATCCACCAAAGATATGGTAGCCAGGCACTGAGAGTGGAAGCTGAGGACAATACAGTGGGACAACTTTCAAATAATGGACCTGGGATATTGGTCATCCTGTGCTCCTCATTGTGAGGATGGACCTGCCCATCCCATCAGCTCCCCCTGTCACTCAATCCCCCCAGTTCTCCCTTCTAGGTTAAGCTGTATATATTAACATCCCCCATCCAGGTAAGAAAAATAATCAACGATCGACCAAGATAAACCACAACACAGGGACTCTGAACTATAAGCACATGGAAGTTTTCTAGGGAGGACAAACAAAGCCTCAGAAATGGGAATGTCACAGGATCTGCAGAACACCAAGTGCATCTACGAAACCAGAGGAACTGCCACCAGGCAGTTGCCACCAGGCAACCTCTGGGTGGTTCCAGCAAGAAATCAGGACACACCATCCACCGCACTGCGGGTGCTGCCACCATCTCAACTGCAGACCTAACAGCACAATTATTTTATTTAAACCAAGAAATGTCAAACTTTAATGGCTCTCATTGTATCAGTATGGAAAGACAACACCGGAAAGTGTCAAGGAAACTAACTACCCACTCTACAATTTTCTCTCTGTGTGCCACTATCTGGTGCTATCCCAGGCTGTCACTTTCCTGCCTCTTAGCCAGCTCTCATACAAAAAATGATGTTTCTAGAACAAATGACAAATGAAATTTCACTTCAGTTAAAAGGAATTATAAAATCAGCTCCAAATTAGGATTAATACATGGAGATCTCATTGAAAAGAAAATCCCAATCTCTGAACATTAGGCTGGGTTCAAGAATACTGAGTGCTTCCATGGAGATGAAGCACGGGCAGCACTAGAGTTAAGTGTCACCAACCTAGAATGGCACCAAACTCCATAACTCTGGATGACCTTCCCTATCAGCCTCTGGAGGCAAGAGACCCCATTGAAGGACAGCAGAAGTCACTTTCCTGGCTGTTGAAGTATCTCCATCCAGCATGACTTTCTGGACATGTCCTAACAAGAAGGACTAAAAACCACTACAGAACACTGCCCCAAGGGGTGTATCTGTGACTTTTCTCACAGGTGCTTTTCTCCAGCTATCCCTCCTTACATGGAAGAAGTTCAGGGTCCCAAGAGCAGAAGCTCCTTCTCACCGCAATCATCACCATCCCTGTCTCTGAGACCTCTTCTATGTCTCCAGCGACTGCCTTTGATGTAAACATCAGACTGAAGCAACATGGAAGGGATCTTGCATCAGAAAAGGATAAATATCACAGGTTATGCTTTTTGTGGCTCACATTATAAGAGAGACTGGAGCTGTGCTCTTGAATATATTTTCTCTCTCTTTCAGGTGAATCTTGGTTTCTCTGTTTGAATCAGAAAGCCACTGGGTATTCCACCCTGTCAGAGTGCTTTGAATTCTAATTCTTTTTTAGAAAGAGAAAGGAGATTGATTCCACCCCATGAATTATGGACCTCCTGCTTCTGCTTCTGATGCTGCTGGTGTCCCAGCCACTGTCTGGGAAGCTGAGAATGAAGTGCCCACTGAATTTGGACAACCAGGATGGAGAAAAGCCATGGAGCTATTATAGGCCAGGAGATCTTCTCATTGGTATAGTCATCTCTCCATCAGAAATAGCACCTGCAGCATTACCTTTCAACATGGCTCCTTCTAGTCAGATTCAGCTGTAAGTCATGCGATGGAGTTTCATTCCCTCCATTTGCAGTTCTAACACTCTTCTTTTTTTCTTGTTGTTTTACTTAGTCTTATATTGCAGGATCTGACAATTTTTTTTGAATCCTTTTGACTAACACAGCCTCTCTCTTTTGCCTTATTTTCTGAGAGTAGAAACATGAGGCAAATGAAACCTGAAAGAAGTCCACATTAATTTCCTCTCTCTGTTCAATCCTAAATTCATGACTGGAATACTGACTTTGGTTGAAAGTAATGATTGAAATGGTTCTAATTTCCTCTGCCCAACCATTTCCATATTTTTATAACCGATTGATATGTAATGTCTGATTTTTAAAGGAATAGAAGATGACTTATTTTTAGAACAGCTTCTCTGGATCACATCAAAAATCTCCTTCCTTTAATGGTGGTTCTTCTTTAATGATTGAATTATTCTGGGCTATGAATATTAGTACTGTTAAAAATAATTGTATGTTTCTGATTTGTTAAACCATTTTGAGGACTATCCCCATCCTCAACACTAACAATATTAAAGGGTTATGGGTGACTATTATTTGCTTCTAGTTTTGGAATCAATATTGGCTTATGTTTCAGCTAGTTTGTAGAGAAAAAAGATGATTAAATGGAGAAAAAGTATTGTTGTTGCTGTTGATGATGCTAATATTAACATGATCATGGTTTGGCTACAACATCTATGACAACTATGATAACAACCTTGGCACTTCAGATGCCTTGCTGGATATGCTCTCTACTGGAGAAGCCAATGTTCCCAACTACAGCTGTGGAAGGAAGAACAAGCTTTTGGCTCTTGTTGATGGAGCTAGCAGAGACATCTCCATCCAGATGTCAACATTAGCAGGCACCTACAAAGTCCCTCAGGTTTGTGTTTGTCCTTCCCTTTCTGTAAAGTGAGTGGGATGTTGGTGTGTGAGTGATAGATCCAACCGTGTCTTCTCTATGGAATTCAAGATTATTTTGAATAATAATAATGATCAGTCTATACTTCGAAAGGCACTTTACTCCCTTCCCAAAAAATGGCACCAAGTTAATAATGCCCATCTCACCACAAAAGCCTCTTTCTCCCAAACAGCCCATCTCCTCTCTGTTTCCAAAAGCTTTCGTGAAGTGCAGGCGCAGGGCTGCAGATCCCCCCTAAGGTTTTTTTGTAAGACGACTGTGCCCACCACAACATCACTAGCATCAGCCTGGATAATGAAAGGTTCTCAGGATCAGGGTGTTTAAGAACTGGTTCTGCTGCAAATAATCTTTTCACCATGGCATTTGTAAGTGTTATAAATAAGGATTGGGATATGCCGTCAGGAGGAAGCAAGGAGCAAAAGAGACCTGTCTTTTCATGACATCATCCCAATTGCTTAGAGGCTTCTGCTGCACACTTGTGAAGGCAAGGAGACGCTCTGTGTTCATTCAAAGGATCTTCTGTACAATAGGAATGTGCAGTACTGATGGAAAACTCACATTTTTATATGGTCTTAACCAAAATAATGATATCCTCAATCATGACCAAATCTCAGATTTTTAAACAAAATCCTACGAGATTACCTTTCCTTCTTCTTGTTGTTAATTGCAAAGTCATGTCCGACCCCATGGACAACGTTCCTCCAGGCCTTCCTGTCCTCTACCATCTTCTGGAGTCCATTTAAGCTCACGCCTACTGCTTCAGTGACTCCATCCAGTCACCTCATTCTCTGTTGTCCCCTTCTTCTATTTGCCTCAATCTTTCCCAGCATTAGGCTCTTCTCCAGTGAGTCCTTCCTTCTCATTAGGTGGCCAAAGTACTTGAGTTTCAACTTCAGGATCTGGCCTTCTAAAGAGCAGTCAGGGTTGATCTCCTCTAGGACTGACCGGTTTGATCGCTTTGCAGTCCAAGGGACTCGCAAGAGTCTTCTCCAGCACCATATTTCAAAGGCCTCAATTCTTTTGCGCTCAGCCTTTCTTATGGTCCAACTTTCACAGCCATACATTGCAACTGGGAAAACCATGGCCTTGACTATACATACTTTTGTTGGCAGGGTGATCTCTCTGCTTTTTAGTATGCTGACTAAATTTGCCATAGCTTTCCTCCCCAGGAGCAAGCGTCTTTTAATTTCTTGGCTGCAGTCCCCATCTGTGGTGATCTTGGAGCCCAGGAAGATAAAATCTGTCACTACCTCCATTTCTTCCCCATCTATTTGCCAGGAATTGAGAGGGCCAGATGCCATGATCTTGGTTTTCTTAATGTTGAGTTTCAAGCCAACTCTTGCACTCTCCTTCTTCACCCGCATCAAGAGGCTCTTTAGTTCCTCTTCACTTTCTGCCATTAGAGTGGTATCATCTGCATATCTTAGGTTATTGATATTTCTCCCGGCAATCTTAATTCCAACTTTTGATTCATCTAGCCCTGCCTTTCTCATGATGTGCTCTGCATATAAGTTAAATAGGCAGGGTGACAGAATACAGCTTTGCTGGACTCCTTTCCCAATTTTGAACCAATCAGTGGTTCCGTGTCCAGTTCTCACTGTTGCTTCTTGACCCGCATATAGGTTTCTCAAGAGACAAATAAGATCTCTTTAAGAACTTGCCACAATTTGTTATAATCTACACAATCAAAGGCTTTAGCATAGTCAATTAAGCAGAAGTAGATGTTTTTCTGGAACTCCCTAGTTTTCTCTATGATCCAGCGTATGTTGGCAATTTGATCTCTAGTTCTTCTGCCTTTTCGAAATCCTGCCTGTACTTCTGGAAGTTCTCGATCCACATACTGCTGGAGTCTAGCTTGTAGGATTTTAAGCATAACTTTACTTGCATGTGAAATGAGTGCAATGGTGCGATAGTTTGAACATTCTTTGGCATTGCCTTTCTTTGGAATTGGAATGTAAACTGACCTTTTCCAATCTTGTGGCCACTGTTGAGTTTTCCAAATTTGCTGGCAAATTGAGTGTAGCACTTTTACTGCATCGTCTTTTAAGATTTTGAATAGCTCAGCTGGAATACTGTCACTTCCACTAGCTTTGTTGTTGCTCAGCTTTCCTAGGGCCCATTTCACTTCACATTCTAGGATATCTGGCTCGAGGTTAGTGACCACCCCATTGTGCTTATCAGGGATGCTAAGCTCATTCTTGTACAGTTCTTCTGTGTAATTTTGCCACCTCTTCTTAATCTCTTCTGCCTCTGTTAGGTCCCTGCCATTTTGGTCCTTTATCATGCCCATCTTTGCATGAAACGTTCCCTTCATATCTCCAATTTTCTTGAAGAGATCTCTGGTTCTCCCTATTCTATTGTTTTCTTCTATTTCTTTGCACTGTTCATTTAAGAGGGCATTCTTATCTCTTCTAGCTATTCTCTGGAATTCTGCATTCAATTGGGTGTATCTTTCTCTTTCTCCCTTGCCTTTCGCTTCCCTTCTTTCCTCAGCTATTTGCAAAGCTTCCTCAGATAGCCATTTTGCTTTCTTGCATTTCTTTTTCTTTGGGATGGTTTTAGTTGCTACCTCTTGTACAATGTTGCGAACCTCCGTCCATAGTTCTTCAGGCACTCTGTCTATCAGATTTAATTCCTTAAATCTATTTGTCACCTCTACTGTATATTCATCAGGGATATGATTTAGTTCATACCTGAGTGGCCTAGTGTTTTCCCCTACTTTCTTCAATTTAAGCCTTAATTTTGCAATGAGAAGCTCATGATCTGAGCCACAATCAGCTCCTGGTCTTGTTTTTACTGACTGTATAGAGTTTCTCCATCTTTGGCTGCAGAGCACATGGTCAATTTGATTTCTGTGTTGACCATCTGCTGATGTCCATGTGTAGAGCCATCTCTTGGGTTGTTGGAAAAGAGTGTTTGCTATGACCATCGTCTCCATTGCCTTGGATTCGAACTGAGATCATTCTGTCATTTTGGGGATTGTATCCCAGTATGGCTTTTCCTACTCTTTTATTGACTATGAAGGCTACTCCATTTCCTCTGAGGGATTCTTGCCAGCAGTAGTATACCTGATGGTCCTCTGAATAAAATTCACCCATTCCTGTCCATTTTAGTTCGCTGATTCCTAAGATGTCGATGTTCAGTCTTGTCGTCTCTTGTTTGACCACGTCCAGTTTGCCTTGATTCATGGATCTTACATTCCAGGTTCCTATGGAGAAAAAATATTTACAGAATCGGACTTTCCTTTCACCACCAGATGCATCCACAGCTGAACGTCCTTTCGGTTTTGGCCCAGTTGCTTCACACTTTCTGGTGCTACTAGTACTAGCCCTCTGCTCTTCCCCAGTAGCATATTGGACACCTTCCGACCTGAGGGGCTCATCTTCCAGCATCATATCTTTTTGCCTTTTGGTACTGTTCATGGGGTTTTCATGGCAAAGATACTGGAGTGGGTTTCCATTTCCTTCTCCAGTGGATCACATTTTGTCAGAACTCTCTGCTATGACCTGTCCATCTTGGATGGCCATGCACGGCATAGCTCATAGCTTCATTGAGTTACACAAGCCCTTTCGCCACGACAAGGCAGTAATCCATGAAGGAGTACCTTTCCTACTGATGATAAAAGATATATTTATTATGAACTTTTAGGGGCCACTAACATTAACCAACCATTGTATTAAAAATCTACAAATATGTTAGGCAACGTATCAGCTAATTTTTGCCTTAAAATTCTCATGATCAAATTCTTCATAAAAGGTTTGAAGAGCAATATGGCCTCTGGAGAGGATTTTCTAGCAGCTGAACAATTCAAGAAATATCCCGACTGGTGGGACCCTGCATTGACAGATACATTCACACATATAAATAATATCTGCCATACCCATTTGGGTCAAAGATGGCAATTGCAATTCCTACATATAAAAAAGGGACTAAAAAGGACCCTAGCAATTCCAGGCCCATTTCTCTAACAGATATTGTGACTAAAGAAGTGATAGTAGGTGGATGAAAAGTGCATTCCTTGTAGAAGAGCCAGCAGTCTTTAGGCAGATGTGATCCACTCTTGACAATTCTTTTCTCTTGAACCATCTAACTATAAAAAATATCAATCAGAGGAAATAATGGTTTGCTGCCTTTATAGCATTTGACACAGTAAACAAAGAAATATTATGGAAGTAATTGACTGCCATTCAAATGGAGCTCAGGATGTTGACCCTGCTCAAAGCCCTTTCTACAACCACTGACAGTGAGAACAATTAATGAGTGCAACAGCTTGCCTCATGAAGTTGTGTGTGCTCCATTAATGGAGATTTTCAAAAAGAGGCTGAACATTCATTTTGTCTGGATTGGTATAGGATCTCTTGCTATGGGCAGGCGGTTGGACTAGAAAACCTGCATGGTCCCTTCCATCCCATTTTTGTTCATTTGTTTGAGAGTGTGTTTGGGGCTCAATGGAGCCATGAGAAGTAGGATTGATATGTACCAAAACGTAAGACAAAGGTGTTGCCGATATGACATTTGGTTTGCATGTGCTGTTAAGAGGACTTGGCTCCTATTCTCATAATAATTATCTGATTATGGATAAATCCAAGTTAAAAGTGATGGTCTTTGGAAAATGATAGTATTACCATATAGGACTAATCAATGAAGAGGCAAGAGAGCAAGTTCACACCTTTCCTTACCTGGGGGAACTTTTCTCTGTGACTGGATCTGGGCTCCCTCAACATAAAAGGAGCTCATTTAGAAGGCAGAAGTGAATGCACTGTTAATTTAAAAAAAAATCATACGTATGCGGCTTCCTTAGACTGAATTATTTAATACAAAATACCAACGTTACCATTATGCACTTATATTGAACTGAACTTTGGGATTTAATTTATATCATTACTAGAACAAATCAGATCACATCATCTGAGAAATATCTTGAGGGTGGATAAAAGGATTTCAGCTGCTGCCCTCAGAGCAGAATTGGGAATTTATACAATTTATAAAATTGCGGCATATAATTATTTTAATAAAATTAATGGTATGCATAATAATAATAATAATAATAACAACAACAACAACAACAACAACAACCTTGACGTGTTTGTGGGGCTTGTGTACTCTGAGGAAGATGAGAGCTATGCCAGAGGTTCAACCATACTGGACAGGTCTCATCAGAGGAGTCAGATAAAGAGTGTCTCTCCCATAAAAAAATATGGTGAGTCGTAAATTTCAGAAAGCCATAATGGCTCGGATGTCGCCCGGGTTAATAAGTTCCACGCTAGATGTTGGAGTTTCTGGATATCTAGTGAAAAATGGGCTACAGGACTGTTGGCTGAGCAACCAGGACCAGCAGCTGCAGAACTACTGGAAGAAAAGGTGTTTACCCATCACAAATACACAGTGATTGAAAACAAAGAAATAATGTCTGTTATTGCAGATCAAGTCCAACAAGAAGAGGATACCTAAAACGAATGCACCAGTTCTGGAAAGAACAACATCCAGAATCAGAAATAACAGAACAGAGACTAGCAGATCAACGCCGATTTATAATACGAAATAAAGTATTCACAGAAACAGAATTGGACGAACTGCAAAGGTTTACCCAGGGCAAAGAAATCAAAGCCTTGCCAGAAGTAATTCAGAATGTAGAGGCAAACCAGGGGAAGTTGGCAGTGAAGGAATCCAGCAGAGATATACAACTGTTCTCATTTGGAAACCAGACACCTCTTCCTCAGGAAGAACAAAGCCCTCTAACTAAAGAAATAAAAGAATTGAAACAAAGAATAACTGAGCATCTAGAACAGCACAAAAACAACAGAATAAGGCTGCCTGCATTGAAGCTTGTTCCAAAGAAACAGCTAGCACAAGCATTAAAAGATGCAAATACTGCAATATCAAGTATAAGCACCAATTCACTGCAAGAAATATCTTCATCAACTATTTGGACAAGGGGATAGATGGGGAACTCATCAAATTTGCAGACAACACCAAGCTGGCAGGAATAGCCAACACTCCAGAAGATAGGCTTAAGATACAGGAGGATCTGAACAAATTGGAACACTGGGCGCTATCTAACAAAATGAAATTCAAGGGTGAAAAAAGTAAAATTCTACATTTAGGCAAGAAAAACCAAATGTACAGGTATAGTATAGATGGTACCTTGCTCAATAGTAGCAACTGTGAGAGGGATCTCGGAGTCCTCGTGGACAATCACTTAGATATGATCCAGCAGTGTGCTGCAGCTGCCAAAAAAGCCAACACAGTGTTAGGCTGAATTAACAGAGGGATAGAATCAAGATCACGTGAAGTATTAATACCACTTTACAATGCCTTGGTAAGGCCACACTTGGAATACTGCATCCAGTTTTGGTCACCACGATGTAAAAAAGATGTTGAGACTCTAGAAAGAGTACAGAGAAGAGCAACAAAGATGATTACAGGCCTGGAGGCTAAAACATATAAGAAATGGTTGCTGGAAATGGGTATGTCTAGTTTAATGAAGAGAAGGACGAGGGGGGACATGATAGCAGTGTTCCAATATCTCAGGGGCTGCCACAAAGAAGAGGGAGTCAAGCTATTCTCCAAAGTGCCTGAAGGCAGGACAAGAAGCAATATATGGAAACTAATCAAGGAGAGAAGCAACCTAGAACTAAGGAGAAACTTCCTGACAGTTAGAACAATTAAACAGTGGAACAACCTGCCTCCAGAAGCGGTGAATGCTCCAACACTGGAAGTTTTTAAGAAGAGACTGGACAGCCATTTGTCTGAAATGGTATAGGGTTTCCTGCCTGAGCAGGGGGTTGGACTAGATGACCTCCAAGGTCCCTTCCAACATTATTTTTTATTATTTTTATTATTTTTATTATTTTTATTATTTTTATTATTATTATTATTATTATTATTATTATTATTATTATTATTATTATTATTATTATTATTATTATTATTATTATTATTATTATTATTATTGTTGTTGTTGTTGTTATTATTATTATTATTGTTGTTGTTGTTGTTGTTGTTGTTGTTGTTGTTGTTGTTGCTGCTGCTGCTGCTGTTGTTGTTGTTGTTGTTAAACAAACGAACTAATGTAAAGCACAGCTGCAGTTATAACTGAATACCTGGGATGCAAAATCAACAAAGAAGAAAAACAAACACCACAAAAATGGAAGGCTAGACTGGAAAATAAAATCAGCAAGTTAAGATCAGATGCAAGCAAGCTAGAACAGATGAAAGAAAAGAAGCTGAAGAACAAGAAGACCAAAGAATATCTAATCAAGAAATACCACTTAGAAACAAGGAAGATCAAGGAAGCACTGGAAATAATAAAGCAGCAAATAACAGCTATAGCCAGGAAAATCAGTAGATACGAAGCTCGAATTGCAAATTATAGGCAGAACCTCCAATTTCAATCCAATCAGAAACGTTTCTACCAATCCATCAATGGAGAAACTGCAATGAATCAGTCAGTACCTGACAAGGAAGAAACAGTGCAGTTCTGGAAGCAGATATGGGATAACCCAAAGAAATACAACAAGGATGCGGCTTGGTTAAAAGAGGCGGATGCAAATAAAACAAAAGGTGAAATGAAAGAACTAGTAATAACAACAAAAATGGTAGAAAAAAGAGCAAGGAAGATCAAAAATTGGTCAGCACCAGGTGAAGATGAACTGCATGGGTTTTGGTTGAAATATCTAACTGTTCTATACCCATCCATTGCCAAGCAGTTCAACAATATACTACAAGGAGGAGAAATTGAAAAGTGGCTAACAACTGGGAAAACCTACCTAATAATGAAAAATCCAGCAAAAGGGGCAACACCAGGCAACTACAGGCCAATTACCTGCTTACCAACAACTTTCAAATTGCTAACTGGTGTGGTAGCTGATGCAGTACAACAGCATCTATTTGAAAACAATATCTTTCCACCGGAGCAGAAAGGAAACCGCCCCAATAGCAGAGGAACAAAAGATCAACTCCTAATAGACAAAATGATCTTGGAAAACTGCAAGAAAAGGAAGACCAACCTGAATGTGGCATGGATTGACTACAAAAAGGCATTTGACTCTCTGCCACATGACTGGATAATCAAGTGCCTAGAAATAACAGGAGTCAGTAGAAACATCAGAAAATTTGTGCAAAGATCGATGGCACAATGGAAGACACAGTTGCAGATCAATGGTGAGAGACTGGGAGAGGTTAACATCAAGAGAGGAATATTTCAAGGAGATTCATTATCAACATTACTATTTGTTATTGCACTGTTTCCTCTGTCAACAATACTGAATAACTCAGGACATGGCTATCAAACTTAAAAAACATCTGCCAGACTCTCCCACCTCCTTTACATGGATGATCTGAAGCTGTATGGGAAAATATCATCCAAAATAGAATCACTGCTCAACACTGTCCGTATAATAATAATAATAATAATAATAAAGTTGGAAGGGACCTTGGAGGTCATCTAGTCCAACCCCCTGCTCAGGCAGGAAACCCTATACCATTTCAGACAAATGGCTGTCCAGTCTCTTCTTAAAAACTTCCAGTGTTGGAGAATTCACCACTTCTGGAGGCAGGTTGTTCCACTGGTTAATTGTTCTAACTGTCAGGAAGTTTCTCCTTAGTTCTAGGCTGCTTCTCTCCTTGATTAGTTTCCATCCGTTGCTTCTTGTCCTGCCTTTTGGCGCCTTGGATATATAACCAAGATATTGCAATGGAGTTTGGCTTGGACAAATGTGCCACACTTACTATCAAACAATGAAAAATAGTGAAAACTGAAGGAATCAAGATGCCCCACGAAAATAACGTTAAGAGTCTGGATGAGGAAGATTATTACAAATACTTGGGTATCCTTCAAGCTGACAGCATCAAGCACACTGAAGTCAAGAAAAAGATTAGAGGTGAATACATCAAGAGAGTGAAGAAGATCTTAAAGTCCAAACTCAATGGAGGAAATACCATGAAGGCAATCAACACCTGGGCATTTCCAGTCATTAGATACACAGCTGGAATAGTGGACTGGATTCAAGCAGAACTAAAAGCAATGGATAGAAAGACCAGAAAAATAATGACAATGAATCATGCCCTTCATCCACGCAGTGACGTTGACAGACTCTATCTACCAAGGTAAATAGGTGGGCGTGGAATGCTGCAAGTACATCGGATGGTTGAAGAAGAAAAAATGGCTTTGGAAGAATATCTGAAGGACAATGATGAAGATGCACTGAAATTAGTATATCAGGAAGGCTTACTGACTACTGGAGCGACCAAACTGGCCTACAACAAAGACCAAATGAAGAACAGAATAGAAGCATGGGAAGACAAAGCACTACATGGCCAGTACATTAAAAAATAGCTGGGAAAGCAGATAATAAGAAGACCTGGCAATGGCTAAGAACAGGAAAATTGAAGAAAGAGACCGAGGGACTAATTCTGGCTGCACAACACCAAGCCTTAACGACAAATGCATACAAAATCAATATTGAGAAGATAGCAACAGACAGTAAGTGCCGCCTATGCAAAGAAGCTGAAGAAACAGTGGACCACCTGGTAAGCTGCTGCAAGGAGATCGCACAGACTGACTACAAGCAGCGGCATGACAAAGTAGCAACAATGGTGCATTGGAAGATCTGCAAGAAATATCATTTGCCTGTAAGCGAGAACTGGTGGGATCATAAAATAGAGAAAGTCATAGAAAATGATAAAGTTAAATTGCTCTGGGACTTCAGAATTCAAACAGACAAGCACCTGCAACATAACACCCCGGACTTAACAATTGTCGATAAGAAAGACAAAAAAGTCTGGATAGTGGACGTGGCAGTGCCTGGAGACAGCAGAATAGATGAAAAAGAACTGGAGAAGATAACAAAATACAAAGACCTACAAATAGAAATATTGTGGCAAAGGCAAGCAAGGATAGTACCAATAGTAATAAGCGCCTTTGGTACAATCCCTAAACAACTGGAGCACCATTGGCATTGACAAATTCGCCATTAGTCAATTGCAAAAGGCGGCCTTAGTAGGAACTGCTTCCATCCTGTGACGATATCTGTAATACCATTAAACATCCACATCTGCCTATCCCAGGTCCTTGGTAAGGACTAAATAGGTAGATAAAAATGCCAAATCCAGTCTGATCATCTGGCTGACTGTGCGATGATCAATAATAATAATAATAATAATAATAATAATAATAATAATAATAATAATAATAATAATAATAATAATAATAATAATAATAATAATAATAATAATAATAATAATAATAATAATAATAATAATAATTTGAATGTTTACTTGACTGTGGTTCATGTCTAATGAATAAAAGATAATAATAATAGTAAAAGTTGGAAGGGACCTTGGAGGTCATCTAGTCAAACCCCCTGCTCAGGCAGGAAACCCTATACCATTTCAGACAAATGGCTGTCCAGTCTCTTCTTAAAAACTTCCAGTGTTGGAACATTTACAGCTTCTGGAGGCAGGTTGTTCCACTGATTAATTGTTCTCACTGTCAGGAAATTTCTCCTTAGTTCTAGTTTGCTTCTCTGTTTGGTTAGTTTCCATCCGTTCTTTCTTGTCCTGCCTTCAGGTGCTTTGGAGAATAGCTGGACTCCCTCTTCTTTGTGGCAGCCCCTGAGATATTGGAACACTGCTATGATGTCACCCCTTGTCCTTCTCTTCATTAAACTAATAAGAGTCCCCAAATGCTATTAGAACAATAGAATCTATTGGGATCCCATTATTTAAAAATTGTATTTCCTGTGTGCTCAGAATTCAAAAATTATATATAATAAAGCCGTTTTCGGAAGGAAATTATGGTCTGATTGTGGCAAATTCTGGGGTTATAAAGAAATATTTTCATTGTTTATGCTTATTCTATTGTAGTTACTTTTCTAAATTCTGTTTTTACATGGAGTCTTGTTAATGTTCTGTGTTTTATATTCTGTATCTCTATATGCCTAATGACTAATCAACAGGAAATGTTCTAATATGTGCATGAGAAAAAAGTTGGATTCATTAAAAGCTAAAATTTGGGATTGGTAGGACTTCTAATATAACACAGAATTCGTCATTGTTTTTCAGGTCAGTGATAGAATTGCTTCAGAGGCTCTGAGTGATAAAAGTCAATTCCCTTTTTTCCATCCGATGCTCCCCAAAGAAGGATTCCAGTACCCAGGAATTGTCCAAATTCTCCTCCATTTTGGATGGACCCTGATTGGTCTCTTTGCTCCAGACACAGAGAAGGGAGAGAATTTCATGAGGACTTTTACTCCTACGCTTGTCAAGAATAGAATTTGTGTTGTTATATCACAACTATTCTCAACGACTGGACATACCGCATTCCTCAGGGATGCCCTCTCTAAGTGGAGACAAGTCAACATCTTTGTTCACTTCATAGAATTTGATTACCCTTGGGAGAGAATTCTTCCCTTCCATTTAGCACTTGAAGGTTTCCCAGGACCCATTGAAGGGAAAGTCTGGATCATGACATTGGTTGGAGCATATTTCCTGAAAAAGAATAGGCTTCTCAAGCACGTCCATAGTATTTGGAGCTTTCCCTTTCAGACGAAAAAGAGTTGGGAAAATGATAATGCCTTTAAAATAGATTTCTTTGTTGAACATGAATTTCAAGCTGAGTATTTTCACTGTTCTGTTTCAAAACACCCCTTTTCTGTCAAAGGCCGGAGAAGATGCACCCAGAAAGCACCAGTGGAGACCCAAGAGAAAAAGAATAGGATGCAGATCGGAAATGATTTCTATACCTACAGTGTCATTAAGATTCTGGCCCACGCCTTAAGTGCTGCATCCAAAACCCAGAGGAGAAGGAAGAAGGGTGAAGAGGGGTTGGGGGCTCCAAGACTGCAGCCGTGGAAGGTATGGGGTCCCAACAAGGATCCATCAAACTAAATTCCTTTTCAGGGTCTTTTGTGCTCTCTGGGCTTGGTTGTTTAAGATCTTAAGCTTCTCTACAACATCTCCTACTTATTGGAAGAGTGCTGCATCCTCCCTTCAACAACCAAGACTTTTTATATAGTCAAAAAAAAGTTCCCAGACTTTTTCTGATTTTAACTTCCTGTAAACTAGGACAAGAAACAATGGTTGGAAACTGATCAAAAAGAGAAGCAACCTGGAATTAAGGAGAAACATCCTAACAGTGAGGACAATTAACCAGTGGAACAGCTTGCCTTCAGAAATCATGGGCGCTCCATCATTGGAGATTCTTAAGAAGAGGCTAGACAGTCACCTGTCTGAGATGGTATAGGTTCTCCGGCTTGAGCAGGAGCATGGACTAGAAGACCTCCAAGATCTCTTTCTATTCTATTCTATTCTATTCTATTCTATTCTATTCTATTCTATTCTATTCTATTCTATTCTATTCTATTCTATTCTATTCTATTCCATTCCATTCCATTCCATTCCATTCCATTCCATTCCATTCTATTCCATTCTATTCCATTCTATTCCATTCTATTCCATTCCATTCCATTCTATTGGAACACGGCTCTTCTGCTTGATATCTTTCCTCAAGGCTTAAAGCAGCTCCTTTGATCTCTTCCTCCCTTTCTTTGTCCTTGACTAAACCTGATGAAAATTTTGTGCAGTGTCTTCTCCAAGTGTGGTGCCTGCAAGAGGACCTGGAATCATTCCACTGAATCATTAATGACATTATGGACAAATTAAGAATACAGTTATTATTATAATATTAAAATATTACTACTACTTTATTATAATCAGTAACCATTCTACGCATAGAACAATGTGAGAAAAACTACAAATGAAATATTAATACAGATTATAGCTGCCATTCATTACATTCATTACAATCATCAAGTTCTGGATGCTAACAATGAGTTTCCTATTGAACTTTACTCATGCACCTCTCTCTAACACAAAATCATATTTTTATTTTCTGGAAGCTGCAAGGCCCTGCCTCAGCTGAATCTCTCAAGAAAGCAGAACTCTTGAAACTGGCATCGTATCAAGAGGAACTTTTATTGAGAGTCAGTGACAGCAAGTGAAGGCAGGCAGAATCTGAAGTTCCAGGGTAAAATTGTTAGGCTAAACCTCATTGTTCAAAACCTCTCCCAACTGCCCAGTCCATAGGAGCCAAATCAGAGGTGCAAAGAGGTTGTGAGAAGTCCTGATGGACACTGTGGTAAGATGTTCCCAGGCATCTCTTCCTTGGTGAGGTGAGGCAGATGACCTTGGGCAGCGGAACCGAGTCAACAAAGGAAAGCTAAACACATCACAGGAGAGCTCCAAAGGTCCCCCCTCCCATCAGGATGGCTGCATCCTGAGAGGGAACTATAGGGACCTGAGAGAAACTGGGAATTTTTTAAAGGAGACCAAAATAACTTTGTCCAAGTGTTATTATAATTTTTGCATCACAAAATCATGATTTATCTACTTCCTTTATTAAAGAAAAATATAAGAAACAATCACTAAGGTCTAATTGTTTTTTTTTTGTAATTCCCCAATTTTATCAGTAATATTAATATTTATTTGAGTACAATTTTTTTATTTTTTTTTACAAAATAATTTTTATTGAATACAAAAAAAAAAAAGATTAAAAAACATTGAACATAGTGTATCATCTTTGACATACATCTTTGTCTAAACATTCCTTATTATACACATACTTTATACATTTCAGATATTCTTCCTCTATTTACATCCCTTCTAATGACCTTCCTTCTTTTTTTTCCTTCCATTTGTAAAATTTATTCCAGCTTAAGTAGTATTCTGTTTCCTCCTGATTTTTTAATTCTTTCGTCAACTTATCCAATTCTGCGCAATACAAAATTTTCCTTATTAACGCATCTCCACTAGGCACTTCATTTGTTTTCCAATTTTGGGCAAACAAAATTCTTGCCGCCGTTATTACATGAATAATTAAGTATATATCATCTTTGTTTATATTTTTTTCTAATATGCCAAGTAGTAGCATCTCTGGTTTATATTGAGTTTTTTGACCCGTCATTTCTGTTATCCAATTCCAAACCCTCTGCCAATAAACCTGTACCTCTTTGCAAGCCCACCAAACATGGAAAAAAGTACCCTTTTCCCTTTTACACTTCCAACATAGTGGTGAGTATCCACTATACATTTTTGCGAGCCTAGCCGGTGGCAGGTGCCATCTAAAGAGCATCTTATAGAGATTTTCCTTGTAATTTGATGCCAATGTAATTTTGCAATTACGTTCCCAGCTTTGCTGCCATTGGTCCATGTTTATAGCGTGCCCCAAATCTATTGCCCAGGTAACCATTGTTTCTTTAACTTGTTCTTCAAATAATTTATATTCTAACATATATTTATATATATTTTTTATTTGTTTTTTCTCCGGGCCTAATAATATTTTATCAAGCCCCGTATCTTGTCTATTAATTCCCCATTCTTTCTTGTCTTTCACGTATCTTGCTTGTATCTGAAGGTAAGACCACCATTCCAAAGCAATCCCCTGTTGTCTCAACTCTTGCCTTTGCTTTAGATATCCTTCCTCTGACAGGATATCTTTGTATATGATAACCCTATCTTGCCTATAAAGGTTGGGGTATATAACTGCTTCTAATGGTGAGAACCAGCCTGGGAGTTTTGTATAGTATTGGCATTTAACTATATTCCAGCTTTTTATTAGTTCTTGCCGGACTTTATGCCTCAGGAAATATTGATGGTTCCTACTTTTATCTGTCCATAGGTGGGCATGCCAGCCCTGCTGGAGATCGTGCCCCTCTAATAGTAAACATCTTTTATTTTCCAATGTTATCCAATCCCTGATCCACGTCAGGGCCGCCGCTTGGTAGTATAACTCCCAATCCGGGAAGCCTAATCCCCCTCTTTCTTTAGCATCCTGTAGAGACTTTTGCTTTATCCTCGCCTTCCTTCCTTGCCATACAAAATCTAAAGTTAACTTATTCAACTCTTTAAAGAATTTTTTATCTAATTGGATTGGAATATTTTGGAATAGAAAGATAATTTTGGGTAAAATATTCATTTTCACCGCTGAGATTCTTCCTAGAAATGAAAGATGTAGATTTCTCCAGCGGTCTAGGTCAACTTTTATACGTTTAACTAATTTTCCGTAGTTATCCTCTCTAATTGATGAGCAATGTGCTGACATAACAATGCCCAAATATTTTATTTTAGTAACTACTTGTATTCCTAATTTTTCCCCAAGATTTTCTTTTTGCGTGTTAGTCATATTTTTTGCTATGATCTTTGTTTTATTTCTATTTATTTTCAAGCCTGCCACCTCTCCATATTCCTCCAATAGTTCAAAAAGCTTCTGACCTGATTGCACGGGATCTTCCAAAATAAATACTAAATCATCGGCATATGCTTGGAGTTTATATTTTTCCTTTTTAATCTCAAGCCATTTAATTTGCTCTTCTTGCCTTACAGTCCTAGCTAAAATCTCCAATGTATATATAAACAATAATGGTGAGAGAGGACATCCTTGTCTTGTACCTTTCTGAATATTGAATTTATTGGTGGCCTCACCGTTTATTATAATCTGGGCATTCTGTTCGGAATATATTGCAGCTATAACATTTAAAAAAATTTCTCCAACATCCATTAATTTCAATTGTTGGATCAGAAATAGCCAATTAACATTATCAAATGCCTTCTGTGCGTCCAAAAATAAGAGTGCCATTTGGCAATCGCTATGTGATTCGTAGTATTCCAATATGTCTAAAATTGTCCTTATATTCCGCTTAGTCTGCCTATTTGGGAGGAAACCATTTTGGTCACTATGTATGAAGTCAATTAAATAATTTTTAAATCTCTCTGCCATTATTGATGCGAAGATCTTATAATCGACGTTTAGTAGGGAGATAGGCCTATAATTTTGTATCTGTGTTCTCTCTACATCTTCTTTTGGTATTAATACTATATTTGCCTCTAACCAGGATTTAGGTATTTTTGCCTCAGTTAAAACATCATTGAAAACTTCTAATAAGTGTTCATTAAGTACATTTTGGTGTTCTTTATATAATTCCGCTGGTATTCCATCTGGGCCGGCCGCTTTATTAATTTTTTGTTTACTTATAGCCGTAGTTATTTCAATCATACTTATTTCCTCATTTAACATTATTTTTTTTTCCTCTGGTATCTTCGGTGTATCTGTCTTTTCCAAATAGTCTATTATCTTTTCTACACTTTGTCCCTCACTCCTCTTATATAATTTTTCATAATATCTTTGAGCAATTCCCCTTTTAATTATCTCATCATGTTGAATCTCTCCTTCCTCATCTTGCAAATTAACAATCTGTTGCTTCTCTTTCTGCCTTCTCAGTTTATACGCCAACCATCTTCCAGGTTTATTCGCGTGTTCAAAATTATTTTGCTTGGCAGCCTTAAGTTGTTGTGCTAACTTTTCCGAGTCTTCTAGACAAAGTTTGTGTTTAATTAATTCCATTTTACTTTTCAAACTTTTATTATTTAGTTCACCCTGATATTGTGTTTCAGCCTGCTTATATTCTTCTTCCAGTCTTATCCTGTGTTGTTTTTTTTCCTTATTTCTCTTGGCCATATATGAGATTGCAACTCCCCTCATGTATGCTTTAGCTGTATCCCAAGTATTCTGCAAAGATTTATCCCCATTCTTATTCGTTTGAAAGAAAAAGTGCATTTCTTTCTCCATCTTTTCCTTAAACTCTTTTTCTCTAATAATCACTCTTTGAAGAGTCCATCTTGGCCGGCTCCGTTGCCCTTTCCAGCAACAACTTATAGGATTATGGTCCGCCCAAAGACTAGGTTCTATATTAATTCCTTGAATTTCCGAATCTAATTTTTTGGAAAGCCATAACATATCAATCCTGGTCCACGAGTTATGTCTATTAGAGTAATATGTATATTCCCTTTTATCTATATTTCTTTCCCTCCAAGCATCTTGCAAATTAAGGTCTGTGCACATCTCAAAAAAAGTTCTGGGAAGTATTTTTTTGTTTCCTTTCCTTGCCCCCTTACTTTTATGGTCTTTTGTTCTATCTACTATGGCATTGAAATCTCCAATCATACAAAACCCATCTCCCTCTAAGTCACTAAGCTTGCTGTGTAGATCCTTAAAAAAAGATACTTGGGCTCCGTTTGGTGCGTAAACTACGACAATTATTATATTTTTTTTGTTTAGATTAGCCTCCACTATCAAGATCCTTCCCTCTTTGTCCTTATAGATTTGTTTGGAAGCTATCTCCTGTCTAACATACAATGCAATTCCTCTTTTTTTTTTTTCTCATCTAGTGAGATGTATAGTCTTCCTAATTTAGGTTGCTCTAATAGATACTTTTGATCATTTTTTATATGAACCTCTTGTAATATAATGACATCCGCATTTAATTTAATAAGTTTACTAAAAACTTTCCGCCTTTTTACTGGTGAATTCAAACCCCTAATATTCGTTGACCATATCCTATACTCCTCTCCCATTAACTTGTTTCTGTCGTGCCTTAGTGCTTCGAGTAATCCTTATTTCCTTCGACTCCTCAAGGCTTCTCCCCTGTTGTCCGAATCCATCTTGTCCTCCTCCCCCTTTTACTTCCTCTATACCCTGCTCTGTCCCTCTTTTATCCAACATTCGTTCACCTTCTCCTTTTTCAACCATCGCATTTCCTTCTCCATGATCTCCCAGCTCTTCCTCTGAGATACAGTATTGTCTATAAAAGTCTTCAGCTTTCTCCAACGTATCCAACCTGAATCTCTTCTCCTGCCAAGTCGCGATAATCCCCTCTGGTGTTAACCATCTGAAGTTCACATTACTTTGGTGCAATCTGGACGTCAAAAATTGATAGTTCTTCCGTAGGTCTCTCATTCTTTTAGGTATTTGTTTTAGCATTATAATTTGTTTCCCTCTGTACTCCAGCTGTTCATCACGTGTCTTGTATAATATTTCATCTCTAATTGTCTTTTTTATAAATTTCACGTGAACTTCTCTAGGCAAATTATATCTTCTCCCATAGTTTGTCTGCACCCTATATGTCTCGTCCATTGCAGCAATCATCTTCTCTTTATTTATCCCAAGAGCTCCCATCAGTAGGTCTGCCATCTTATCCTGAAGGTCTTCCCCTCTCTCCTCAATGACGTTTTGGAATCTGAGATAATAAGCTGCCTTTTCCGCTTCCATTAGCATCACCGCTGTCACTAATTCTTTGTTAGCCAAAGTTAGATTTTTATTTATCTCTTCAACCTTCTTCTCCTCATTATCCATTCTTTGTTCTACTTCCAATAGTTTCTGTTCATTTTTTACGATTTGCTGTTGGAAGGCCTCAAATCTTCCATCCATTGCCTGAATCTTCTCTTTCATTTCTCCTGTATCATTCCTTACCCCTTCTAACTCCTTCTTGATTTCCTCATGATTCTTAAACATGGCTTCCTGCATTGCCTGCATCATTACCTGAAGGTCTTTAAATGAGTTAGAACGCTCCTTTTGAAGCATATCATCTAACAATTTCTGACTCATGGGGCTAGAGCTTTGTATTGTATTTTTTTTTCCCGCCAATCTTAGTCAGATTTGGATTACTTGCCATTTTTTGTAAACTTTTCCACAACTTACTGTTTCTCCAAAATAACCACTTTTCACTTCCCTCTTTTTTTCCTTCCACTTTTTGTCACTATCGTGGTCTGTAAATATAACTCTGTCAATATATTTCACGTTCTAGTACCACAGTGCCAGATGTTAGTTTTAAGCTTCCCCAATTTTTGTTCTAACTTGTAAGGTTATAGTTTAATAGTCCAATATTCCCTTCAGTCTCTCTTAAGTTTCCCTTCTCTTGGCAATCTTCTTTCAGAAACTGCCAATCATTGTCCCAATCCAGTTCCTTCTGTCAATCACTGTTCCTTCCCAGAGAAGCCACCTTTCATCAGCCGCTCCGCTCCAAGGTCAAAATCGAAAACCAAAAAGTCAAAACTCTCAAACAGATCTTCGGCAACAGTTAAGATAAAAAAAAAAGTCACTGTCCCTTTAAGAAAAACTCTGAGTCTCGAAAACTTGCCTCCTGGCGTCCTCCTAATGGGGCCTTTTCCGGCCTCACTTCTTATCACTTTCACTCGCCGCCAGCTCACCGCTACTCCAACATTCTTTTTGCCAG
>JALGBA010002114.1:0-39483 GCA_023970755.1 Azemiops feae
TTTTTTCCGTCCTTAACTCCAATCCAAAGTCTTCCTCCATATATGCTCCAGCAAACTCGGAAGTCTTGGTTCTACCGGCCGCTCTACCATTTCCACCCGAGCTCTCTGTGTACATATCTATGGCGATTCCCAAGAGCGACGGTTTGAAGAGGGGAAAGCCCACTCTTCCCTCCGCTCTCCTTTCCTACCTCTATGGTGCCTTTCCGCTTCTCTGCCGAAATAGGGGACGCGCCTTCTGATGGCGTCACAGCCCGGCGACGCCCCGAGAAGGCTGTCCCGCGGCCAAGGAGAAGGCAAAGGTGGAGCCGGCGGCGCTGCTGCCTTTGCATCAAGGCCAGGCGAGGCGGGGGCTTCAGGGAAGCTTCCCCGAATCTGTGCCGCTCGACGCCGCCTTTTCATGGCGGCGTGGATACTAGGATTGCGTCCCACGACACGGCGTTGCCGATGAACTCAATTGTCCTGTGTTTCGCACTCCCTTCTAGTAACGTCAAACCGAAGGAGCCGGGCGTTTAGCAAGTTATTGCTGTTATTCTTATATTATTTGTGCTTTCCACTTATTCTCGACTCCTGCCCATTGCCTGCCCAAATCCCTGCGGTTTTTCTTGGCAAGGGTTTTTCCCCCAGCTGCGGTTAGAATAGAATAGCCTCGTTGGAAGGGACCTTGAGTCTTCTAGTCAACCCCATGCTTAGGCAGGCAACCCTTACCATTTCAGACAATGGGTGCCGTTGCTTCTTCCTAGGGCGAGAGAGAGTGACTGTGCCCGAAGCTGGTTTTGATTGACTGACCCGATGACTTTTTGCGATTTTTTTAATGCAGCCTTTGTTATTTTTATAAATAACTCAAGGCGGCAAATATATCTATTGCTCCTTCCTTCTCTTATTTTCGCCATGCAGCAACAACCCTAGGGTTAGGGTTAGACTTAGGCTGACTAGGAGAGGAATTGGCCCAAAGCTGGTTTCTCATACCTAAGGTGGTACTAAAACTCAGCCCCCCGCCCCCCAATTTCTAGCCTGGCACCTTCCACCCCAATTGCCTAGCTGTCAATTTTTCACCCTAGTGAAATGATATTCACGAACGGGCATACTAGGAAGATTAAAAACTAAGTGCAGCAAGAATTAGTGTGATGTATGGGGTTTAGACCTAAAACATTTTAATGAATGCGTCAGTTCCAACTAGCAAGCGAAGGTAAGACTCTAATCTCACTCATTTTTAATATTAAGCGTATCCATAATTTATGTATGTTTGGTGAGGTTTATCTTTAAAGTTAGCACCTATCAAAGTAACCTTAATTCATCATTACAGTCCTTTTTGAAGGCCGCGCCATCTCTCGCTAAGGGACAAGCAGGTACAGCAGCCCCCAAAAGAAATAAACCTTTTAAATGGCGTTTTAAGTTTATTATTCTTTGTTAATAAAACCATACTAATATTAGGTTATCTTACTCTGCCCCAGGGTCTCAGCAAAAGGGCCTCCCGTCGCCCTATTAATATTAATAAGGCGTTAATATTAAAGATAGAGAATAATAACCTTAAAATCCCATTCAAAAGGTTTATTTATTTCGGCGGCCGCAATACCCGTTTTGACCACAGGAGGGCACGTTTTTCCGTCCCATAGCATTAACACCTAGACCTTCTCGGCATGGCGACCTCCCGTCCGTCCAAATTGGCCATCCCCCAGTTCATTTGGAATCGACCTTCCTATTATGGCCGAATTCTTGTCCGTTGCTTTTAGTCATCCGTCGGCACCTTCTTGTCCTCTTTTCTGCTCTACGCTGCCGCAAGAAGGGAAAAAAGCCTCGTACTGCCGCAGGTGAGCCGAGCAGCCACAAAAAGAAAAAAAGCTTTTAAATGGAGTTGTAAGTGTAGTATTTATTAATGAAACCTCAGTAATATTAGGTGTGTTTTTGGGTCCCCGCGTCGCAGCAAAGGGCTTCCCTTCTCCCTAATAACATTAATAAGGTCGTTCTATAAGACTATAGGATAATACCTTTAAATCCCATTAAAAGGTCTATTTCTTTCGGCACAGTTTAACGTCGCAAAGCATAGCATACGAAGCAATCCCAGGCGGGTAGTCTGGAATGAGGGTTTATGATGGAAGAAACAAGGACGGGCGGGGAGGCCGCGGGCATCTGCTTCTAAGTGTGGCACGGTGCCTCTTGCATAGGTAAATGTGCGGGGGAAAGTGGAAGTAAGGAAATCTTGGCTGCCTGCCACGCTTCACTTGCTCAGCCCCATATTGACTGACTGGTTAAGCAAAAGGGGCTTTCTATAACCTCTAGGCGAGATGGGCAGATAAATGTAATCATATATAAATTATATATGATTATCATCACCCACGCACGCACACACACACACGAATATCATTGTTATTATATAAATAATAAAGCCGGAGCTAAGGAGCCACTTGGTCCATCATCCAACGACATTGTCTCTTCAGGGGTCCTTGGTGCTCTCTGAGCTTGGTGGTTTTCTTGCAGACGTTTCGTGACCCAACTAGGTAACATCATCAGTGCTAGAAGAGAGAGGAATTTGCTCTCTCTTTATATACTTAGTGGCTTGTCCTATCAGGGTTGATGGAGGTGTTCCTGGTAGTTTCTTGATTGGGCGGTTGTTTACTTATTTATTTAGCGTATGGCATATCATACATGGACTTGCAGTATATATTAACATTTCACCTAGATTAGAAAAACACAATGAAATATAAATGTTAAAAAGATTTTTGTTCAGATACCAATAGGCCGTCTAACCATTGAAGTGCAGCCTCCTTTATATTAGATAGATAGATAGATAGATAGATTGATAGATAGGGTAGATAGATGTACACGATATGTTGCAGGTGTGCGCAGGCCCCAGCTGCACACATTCGGTCGTGCGTCAATGCAATTGCAGATAGCTATGATGGGAAGCTGGTGGTTTGGCATTGCCTCCTTACTAGGACCAAGAGAGAAGGACTGACCCCAAGGTCACCACAGTTGACTTTCATGCCTAAGGTGGGACTAGAACCAACAGTCTTCCGATTTCTAGTCCAGTGCCTTAAGTATCCCGCATTGTCTCTCACTTTCTATGGAGATTCTCAGTCATCCGGGTCATAATTGTCCCAAAGATGCTTTTTCAGGAGGCAACTGGACTTTCTGGATTTTCTTTGAAGACGTTTCGCTTCTCATACAAGAAGGTTCTTCAGCTCTGACTGGAGCATCACTTAATGGCCTTGGCTGCTTTTGTAAAACCTAAGCAGTGTCACAACTAGTGGAGGCTAGTGAAAAGATACTATCGGAGTGTATTGTGCCATACGCTAAATATATACGTTTGTGTTTTTATTTATTTATTGCGATCACTTGGGGGTTGCCAGCAAATTTTAGGGGACGTCACAAATTTGGAGGTGGTGTACTCGGTCAACCCTGGAGTCCAATTGAATACAGTTCCTGCTTTCCCTGGATAAACCATTTAGTTACCTGCAAACTGCATGCAGGCTGGGGAATTCTGGGACTTGAAGTCCACAAAAATTGCCAAGTTTGAGAAACGCTGGATGATTTACAGGGATTAAACTTGTCCCCTGCTGGCTGGGAATGGATGTGCAATACTCTGTGACACTCCACCTTTGCGGGGGGCTTTTATATAGGGCGCCCCCAATCATCAGATTTCTGCATTGTCTTTTTTTCCGTCCTTAACTCCAATCCAAGCTTCCTCATATATGCTCCAGCAAACTCGGAAGTCTTGGTTCTACCGGCCGCTCTACCATTTCCACCCGAGCTCTCTGTGTACATATCTATGGCGATTCCCAAGAGCGACGGTTTGAAGAGGGGAAAGCCCAGTCTGACCTCCGCTCTCCTTTCCTACCTCTATGGTGCCTTTCCGCTTCTCTGCCGAAATAGGGGACGCGCCTTCTGATGGCGTCACAGCCCGGCGACGCCCCGAGAAGGCTGTCCCGCGGCCAAGGAGAAGGCAAAGGTGGAGCCGGCGGCGCTGCTGCCTTTGCATCAAGGCCAGGTGAGGCGGGGGCTTCAGGGAAGCTTCCCCGAATCTGCCGCTCGACGCCGCCTTTTCATGGGCGGCGTGGGTACTAGGAGTTGCGTTCCCACGACACGCGTTGCCCGATGAACTCAATTGCCTGTGTTCGCACTCCCTTCTAGTACCATCACCGGAGGGAGCCGGGCGTTTAGCAAGTTATTGCTGTTATTCTTAATATTATTTGGTGCTTTCCACTTAGTCTCGACTCCTGGCCATTGCCTGACCAAATCCCTGCGGTTTTCTTGGCAAGGTTTTTCCCCCCAGCTGAATAACGGAGTTGGAAGGGACCTTGGAGGTCTTCTAGTCCAACCCCCTGCTTAGGCAGGCAACCCTATACCATTTCAGACAAATGGTTTGCCATTGCTTCCTTCCTAGGGCCGAGAGAGAGTGACTGGCCCAAAGCTGGTTTTGGAGTGACTGACCCAGATGACTTTTTGCGTATTTTTTTAATGCAGCCTTTGTTATTTTTTTATAAATAACTCAAGGCGGCAAATATATCTAATGCTCCTTCCTTCTCTTATTTTCGCCATGCAGCAACAGCCCTAGGGTTAGGGTTAGACTTAGGCTGACTAGGAGAGGAATTGGCCCAAAGCTGGTTTCTCATACCTAAGGTGGTACTAAAACTCAGCCCCCACCCCCAATTTCTAGCCTGGCACCTTCCACCCCAATTGACTAGCTGTCTATTTTTCAACCCAGTGAAATGATATTCACGACTGGGCATACTAGGAAGATTAGAAACTAAGATGCAGCAAGAAATTAGTGTGATGTAGGTAGACATAAAACATTTTAATAAATGCGTCAGTTTCAAAACTAGCAGCGAAGGTAAAATCTAATCTCACTCATTTTAATATTAAGCATAGCAATAAATTTATGTATGTTTGGTGAGGTTTATCTTTAAAGTTAGCACCTATCAAAGTAACCTTAATTCATCATTACAGGCCTTTTTGAAGGCCGCGCCATCTCTCGCTAAGGGACAAGCAGGTACAGCAGCCCCCAAAAGAAATAAACCTTTTAAATGGCGTTTTAAGTTTATTATTCTTTGTTAATAAAACCATACTAATATTAGGTTATCTTACTCTGCCCCAGGGTCTCAGCAAAAGGGCCTCCCGTCGCCCTATTAATATTAATAAGGCGTTAATAATAAAGATAGAGAATAATAACCTTAAAATCCCATTCAAAAGGTTTATTTATTTCGGCGGCCGCAATACCCGTTTTGACCACAGGAGGGCACGTTTTTCCGTCCCATAGCATTAACACCTAGACCTTCTCGGCATGGCGACCTCCCGTCCGTCCAAATTGGCCATCCCCCAGTTCATTTGGAATCGACCTTCCTATTATGGCCGACGTCTTGTCCGTTGCTTTTAGTCATCCGTCGGCACCTTCCTGTCCTCTCTTCTGCTCTACGCTGCCGCAAGAAGGGAAAAAAGCCTCGTACTGCCGCAGGTGAGCCGAGCAGCCACAAAAAGAAATAAAGCTTTTAAATGGAGTTTTAAGTGTAGTATTTATTAATGAAACCTCAGTAATATTAGGTGATGTTTTTGTGTCCCCGCGTCGCAGCAAAAGGGCTTCCCTTCGCCCTATTAACGTTAATAAGGCGTTACTAATAAAGATAGAGGATAATAACTTTAAAATCCCATTAAAAAGGTCTATTTCTTTCGGCACAGTTTTACGTCGCAAAGCATAGGCATCGAGTCAATCCCAGGCGGGTGAATCTGGAATGGAGGGTTTAGGGATGGAAGAAACGAGGGACGGGCGGGGAGGCCGGCGGGTAGCTGCTTCTAAGTGTGCATGGTGCCTCTGGGCATATGTAAAGTGCGAGGGGAAAGAGGAGGGAAGGAAATCTCGGCTGCCTCTAGCTTCACTTGCTCAGCCCATATTGACTGACTGGGAAGCTAAAAGGGGCTTTCTAAACCTCTAGGCGAGATGGGGCAGATAAATGTCATCATAATATAAATTATATAGTATTATCATACACCCACGCACGCACGGGCGCACACACACACACACGCATATCATTGTTTTTATATGAATAATAAAGCCGGAGCTAAAGGGGCCACTTGGTCCATCATCCAACAACATTGTCTCTTCAGGGTCCTGGGTGCTCTCTGAGCTTGGTGGTTTTTTTGCAGACGTTTCGTGACCCAACTAGGTAACATCATCAGTGCTAGAAGAGAGAGGAATTTGCTCTCTCTTTATATACTTAGTGGCTTGTCCTATCGGGGTTGATGGAGGTGTTCCTGGTAGTTTCTTGATTGGGCGGTTGTTTACTTATTTATTTAGCGTATGGCATATCATACATGGACTAGCAGTATATATTAACATTTCACCTAGATTAGAAAAACACAATAAAATATAAATGTTAAAAAGATTTTTGTTCAGATACCAATAGGCCGTCTAACCATTGAAGTGCAGCCTCCTTTATTATAGATAGATAGATAGATAGATAGATAGATAGATAGATAGATAGATCTACACGATATGTTGCAGGTGTGCACAGGCCCCAGCTGCACACATTCGGTGGTGCGTCAATGCAATTGCAGATAGCTATGATGGGAAGCTGGTGGTTTGGCATTGCCTCCTTACTAGGACCAAGAGAGAAGGACTGACCCCAAGGTCACCACAGTTGACTTTCATGCCTAAGGTGGGAGTAGAACCGACAGTCTTCCGATTTCTAGTCCAGTGCCTTAAGTATCCCGCATTGTCTCTCACTGTCTATGGAGATTCTCAGTCATCCGGGTCATAATTGTCCCAAAGATGCTTTTTCAGGAGGCAACTGGACTTTCTTGATTTTCTTTGAAGACGTTTCGCTTCTCATACACGAAGGTTCTTCAGCTCTGACTGGAGCATCACTTAATGGCCTTGGCTGCTTTTGTAAAACCTAAGCAGTGTCACAACTAGTGGAGGCTAGTGAAAAGATACTATGGGAGTGTATTGTGCCATACGCTAAATAAATACGTTTGTGTTTTTATTTATTTATTGCGATCACTTGGGGGTTGCCAGCAAATTTTAGGGGACCTCACAAATTTGGAGGTGGTGTACTCGGTCAACCCTGGAGTCCAATTTAATACAGTTCCTGCTTTCCCTGGATAAACCATTTAGTTACCTGCAAACTGCATGCAGGCTGGGGAATTCTGGGACTTGAAGTCCACAAAAATTGCCAAGTTTGAGAAACGCTGGATGACTTACAGGGATTAAACTTGTCCCCTGCTGGCTGGGAATGGATGTGCACTACTCTGTGACACTCCACCTTTGCGGGGGGCTTTTATATAGGGCGCCCCCAATACAATCCAGATTTCTGCATTGTCTTTTTTCCGTCCTTAACTCCAATCCAAAGTCTTCCTCCATATATGCTCCAGCAAACTCGGAAGTCTTGGTTCTACCGGCCGCTCTACCATTTCCACCCGAGCTCTCTGTGTACATATCTATGGCGATTCCCAAGAGCGACGGTTTGAAGAGGGGAAAGCCCAGTCTGCCCTCCGCTATCCTTTCCTACCTCTATGGTGCCTTTCCGCTTCTCTGCCGAAATAGGGGACGTGCCTTCTGATGGCGTCACAGCCCGGCGACGCCCCGAGAAGGCTGTCCCGCGGCCAAGGAGAAGGCAAAGGTGGAGCCGGCGGCGCTGCTGCCTTTGCATCAAGGCCAGGTGAGGCGGGGGCTTCAGGGAAGCTTCCCCGAATCTGCCGCTCGACGCCGCCTTTTCATGGGCGGCGTGGGTACTAGGAGTTGCGTTCCCACGACACGCGTTGCCCGATGAACTCAATTGCCTGTGTTCGCACTCCCTGCTAGTAACATCACCGGAGGGAGCCGGGCGTTTAGCAAGTTATTGCTGTTATTCTTAATATTATTTGGTGCTTTCCACTTAGTCTCGACTCCTGGCCATTGCCTGACCAAATCCCTGCGGTTTTCTTGGCAAGGTTTTTCCCCCCAGCTGAATAACGGAGTTGGAAGGGACCTTGGAGGTCTTCTAGTCCAACCCCCTGCTTAGGCAGGCAACCCTATACCATTTCAGACAAATGGTTTGCCGTTGCTTCCTTCCTAGGGCCGAGAGAGAGTGACTGGCCCAAAGCTGGTTTTGGAGTGATGACCCAGATGACTTTTTGCGTATTTTTTTAATGCAGCCTTTGTTATTTTTTTATAAATAACTCAAGGCGGCAAATATATCTAATGCTCCTTCCTTCTCTTATTTTCGCCATGCAACAACAGCCCTAGGGTTAGGGTTAGACTTAGGCTGACTAGGAGAGGAATTGGCCCAAAGCTGGTTTCTCATACCTAAGGTGGTACTAAAACTCAGCCCCCCCCCAAATTTCTAGCCTGGCACCTTCACCCCAATTGCTAGCTGTCTTTTTTCACCCATGAATGATATCCGATGGGCATACTAGGAAGATTAGAAACTAAGTGCAGCAAGAAATAGTGTGAGTAGGTAGACGTAAAACATTTAATAAATTGCGTCAGTTTCAACTACAGCGAAGGTAGAAATCTAATCTCTACTCATTTTAATATTAGCATGCAATAAATTTTATGTATGTTTGGTGAGGTTTTCTTACAGTTACGCACTATCAAAGTAACCTTAAATTCCTACATTACAGGCCTTTTTGAAGCCCGCCATCTCTCGCTAAGGGACACAGGTACGAGCAGCCACCAAAAGAAATAAACCTTTTAAATGTCGTTTTAAGTTTATTATTCTTTGTTAATAAACCCATACTAATATTAGGTTATCTTACTCTGCCCCAGGGTCTCAGCAAAAGGGCCTCCCGTCGCCCTATTAATATTAATAAGGCGTTAATAATAAAGATAGAGAATAATAACCTTAAAATCCCATTCAAAAGGTTTATTTATTTCGGCGGCCGCAATACCCGTTTTGACCACAGGAGGGCAGGTTTTTCCGTCCCATAGCATTAACTCCTAGACCTTCTCGGCATGGCGACCTCCCGTCCGTCCAAATTGGCCATCCCCCAGTTCATTTTGAATCGACCTTCCTATTATGGCCGAATTCTTGTCCGTTGCTTTTAGTCATCCGTGCGAGCACCTTCCTGTCCTCTTTCTGCTCACTAACGCTGCGTCAAGAAGTGGAAAAAGCTCGACTGCCGCAGGTGAGCCGAATGCAGCCGCAAAAAGAATAAAGCTTTTGGAATGGAGTTTTAAGTGTAGTATTTATTAATGAACCTCATAATATTAGGTGAGTTTTTGTGTCCCCGCGTCGCAGCAGAAGGGCGTTCCCTTCGCCCTATACATTAATAAGGCGTTACTAATAAAGATAGAAGTATATACGTTAAAATCCCATTAAAAGGTCTATTTTCTTTCGGCACAGTTTTTTACGTCGCAAAGCATAGCATCGAGGCAATCCCAGGCGTGTGAAATCTGAATGGAGGGTTTAGGATGCAGAAACCGGGACGGGCGGGGAGGCCCGCGGGCAGCTGCTTCTAAGAGTGCGCGGTGCCTCTGGCAGTAGTAAGTGCGAGGGGAAAGTGGAGGGAAGGAAATCTTGGCTGCCGCCAGCTTCACTTGCTCAGCCCATATTGACTGACTGGGAAGCAAAAAGGGGCTTTCTAAACCTCTAGGCGAGATGGGGCAGATAAATGCAATCATAATATAAATTATATAGTATTATCATACACCCACGCACGCACACACACACACACACGCATATCATTGTTATTATATAAATAATAAAGCCGGAGCTAAGGGGCCACTTGGTCCATCATCCAACAACATTGTCTCTTCAGGGGTCCTTGGTGCTCTCTGAGCTTGGTGGTTTTCTTGCAGCCGTTTCGTGACCCAACTATGTACATCATCAGTGCTAGAAGAGAGAGGAATTTGCTCTCTCTTGATATACTTAGTGGCTTGTCCTATCAGGGTTGATGGAGGTGTTCCTGGTAGTTTCTTGATTGGGCGGTTGTTTACTTATTTATTTAGCGTATGGCATATCATACATGGACTAGCAGTATATATTAACATTTCACCTAGATTAGAAAAAGACAATAAAATATAAATGTTAAAAAGATTTTTGTTCAGATACCAATAGGCCGTCTAACCATTGAAGTGCAGCCTCCTTTATATTAGATAGATATATAGATAGATAGATAGATAGATAGATAGATAGATAGATAGATAGATAGATAGATAGATAGATAGATAGATAGATAGATAGATTGATTGATTGATTGATTGATTGATTAGATAGATGATAGATAGATAGATGATAGATAGATAGATAGATAGATAGATAGATAGATAGATAGATAGATAGATAGATAGATAGATAGATAGATAGATAGATAGATAGATGTACACGATATGTTGCAGGTGTGCGCAGGCCCCAGCTGCACACGTTCGGTCGTGCGTCAATGCAATTGCAGATAGCTATGATGGGAAGCTGGTGGTTTGGCATTGCCTCCTTACTAGGACCAAGAGAGAAGGACTGACCCCAAGGTCACCACAGTTGACTTTCACGCCTAAGGTGGGACTAGAACGACCGTCTCCGATTTCTACTCGTGGCCTTAAGTAGCCCGATTGTCTTCTGCACTGGCTATCGGAGATTTCTCGTCATCCTGGTCCTAATTGTCCCAAAGATGCTTTTTCAGGAGGCAACTGGACTTTCTGGATTTTCTTTGAAGACGTTTCGCTTCTCATACAAGAAGGTTCTTCAGCTCTGACTGGAGCATCACTTAATGGCCTTAGCTGCTTTTGTAAAACCTAAGCAGTGTCACAACTAGTGGAGGCTAGTGAAAAGATACTATCGGAGTGTATTGTGCCATACGCTAAATAAATACGTTTGTGTTTTTATTTATTTATTGCGATCAGTGGTGGTTTGCCATCAAATTTTAGGGGCGTCCAAATTTGGAGTGGTGTACTCGTCAAACCTGAGTCCAATTAATCAGTATCCTGCTTTCCCTGGTAAACCATTTATTACCTGCAAACTGCATGCAGGCTGGGGAATTCCTGGACTTGAAGTCCACAACATTGCCAAGTTTTTTAGAACGCCTGGATTACTTACAGGATTAAACTTGTCCCCGGCTGGCGGAATGGATGTGCAATACTCCTGTGACACTCCACCTTTGCGGGGGGCGTTTATATATGGCGCCCCCAAATACAATCCAGAGTCTGCATTGTCTTTTTTCCGTCCTTAACTCAATCCAAATTCCTTCCTCCAATATGCTCCAGCAACTCGGAGTCTTGTCGACCGCCGCTCTATATTTCCATCCCGATCTCTCTGGTTTACATTTCATGGCGATTCCAAGTTCGACGGTTTCAAGACGGAAAGCCCAGTCTTTCCTCCGCTCTCCTTTCCTACCTCTATGGTGCCTTTCGGCGTCTCTGCCGAAATAGGGGACGCGCCTTCTGATGGCGTCACAGCCCGGCGACGCCCCGAGAAGGCTGTCCCAGGGCGAAGGAGAAGGCAAAGGTGGAGCCGGCGGCGCTGCTGCCTTTGCAGCAAGGCCAGGTGAGGCGGGGGCTTCAGGGAAGCTTCCCCGAACCTGCCGCTCGACGCCGCCTTTTCATGGGCGGCGTGGGTACTAGGAGTTGCGTTCCCACGACACGCGTTGCCCGATGAACTCAATTGCCTGTGTTCGCACTCCCTTCTAGTAATATCACCGGAGGGAGCCGGGCGTTTAGTAAGTTATTGCTGTTATTCTTAATATTATTTGGTGCTTTCCACTTAGTCTCGACTCCTGGCCATTGCCTGACCAAATCCCTGCGGTTTTCTTGGCAAGGTTTTTCCCCCCAGCTGCGGTTAGAATAGAATAACCGAGTTGGAAGGGACCTTGGAGGTCTTCTAGTCCAACCCCCTGCTTAGGCAGGCAACCCTATACCATTTCAGACAAATGGTTTGCCGTTGCTTCCTTCCTAGGGCCGAGAGAGAGTGACTGGCGCAAAGCTGGTTTTGGAGTGACTGACCCAGATGACTTTTCTGCCTCTAAAAGCAAGATTAGAACTCACAGCCTCCCACTTTCTAGTCTGCTGCCTTAACCACGACTAGACCAAAGCCGCTCTAAATTTTGCATATTTTTTTAATCCAGCCTTTGTTATTTTTATAAATAACTCAAGGCGGCAAATATATCTAATGCTCCTTCCTTCTCTTATTTTCGCCATGCAGCAACAGCCCTAGGGTTAGGGTTAGACTTAGGCTGACTAGGAGAGGAATTGGCCCAAAGCTGGTTTCTCATACCTAAGGTGGTACTAAAACTCAGCCCCCACCCCCCAATTTCTAGCCTGGCACCTTCCACCCCAATTGACTAGCTGTCTATTTTTCAACCCAGTGAAATGATATTCACGACTGTGCATACTAGGAAGATTAGAAACTAAGATGCAGCAAGAAATTAGTGTGATGTAGGTAGACATAAAACATTTAATAAATGCGTCAGTTTCAAAACTAGCAGCGAAGGTAAAATCTAATCTCACTCATTTTAATATTAACCATAGCAATAAATTTATGTATGTTTGGTGAGGTTTATCTTTAAAGTTATCACCTATCAAAGTAACCTTAATTCATCATTACAGGCCTTTTTGAAGGCCGCGCCATGTCTCGCTAAGGGACAAGCAGGTACAGCAGCCACCAAAAGAAATAAACCTTTTAAATGGCGTTTTACGTTTAAATTATTCTTATTACTAAACCTTACGAATATTAGGGTTATCTTACTCTGCCCCAGGTCGCAGCAACAGGCCTCCGTCGCCCTATTAATATTAATAGGCGTAAGATAAAGATGAGAATAATAACCTTAAAATCCCATTCAAAAGGTTTTATTGATTTCGGCGGCGCAATCCCGTTTGACCACAGGAGGGCACGTTTTTCGTCCATAGCATTAACACGTCCTAGACCTTCTCGGCATGGCGGCCTCCCGTCCGTCCAAATTGGCCATCCCCCAGTTCGTTTGGAATCGACCTTCCTATTATGGCCGACGTCTTGTCCGTTGCTTTTAGTCATCCGTCGGCACCTTCCTGTCCTCTCTTCTGCTCTACGCTGCCGCAAGAAGGGAAAAAAGCCTCGTACTGCCGCAGGTGAGCCGAGCAGCCGCAAAAAGAAATAAAGCTTTTAAATGGAGTTTTAAGTGTAGTATTTATTAATGAAACCTCAGTAATATTAGGTGATGTTTTTGTGTCCCCGCGTCGCAGCAAAAGGGCTTCCCTTCGCCCTATTAACATTAATAAGGCGTTACTAATAAAGATAGAGGATAATAACTTTAAAATCCCATTAAAAAGGTCTATTTCTTTCGGCACAGTTTTACGTCTCAAAGCATAGGCATCGAGGCAATCCCAGGCGGGTGAATCTGAATGGAGTTAGATGGAAGAAACAAGGGCGTGCGGGGTAGGCCCGCGGGCAGCTGCTTCTAAGTGGTGCATGGGCCTCTGGGCATATGGTAAGTGCGAGGGGAAGAGGAGGAAGGAAATCTCGGCCTGCCTCCACTTCACTGCTCAGCCCATATTGACCGATGGGAAGCTAAAATTGTGGGCTTTCTAAGACCTCTAGGCGAGATGTGCCGATAAATGTTATCCAGAAATATAAATTATATAGTATTATCATACACCCTCTCACGTGCGCGCACACACACACACGCATATCATTGTTATTATATAAATAATAAAGCCGGAGCTAAGGAGCCACTTGGTCCATCATCCAACAACATTGTCTCTTCAGGGGTCCTTGGTGCTCTCTGAGCTTGGTGGTTTTCTTGCAGACGTTTCGTGACCCAACTAGGTAACATCATCAGTGCTAGAAGAGAGAGGAATTTGCTCTCTCTTTATATACTTATTGGCTTGTCCTATCAGGGTTGATGGAGGTGTTCCTGGTAGTTTCTTGATTGGGCGGTTGTTTACTTATTTATTTAGCGTATGGCATATCATACATGGACTAGCAGTATATATTAACATTTCACCTAGATTAGAAAAACACAATAAAATATAAATGTTAAAAAGATTTTTGTTCAGATACCAATAGGCCGTCTAACCATTGAAGTGCAGCCTCCTTTATATTAGATAGACAGATAGATAGATAGATAGATAGATAGATAGATAGATAGATAGATAGATAGATAGATAGATAGATAGATAGATAGATAGATAGATAGATAGATAGATAGATAGATAGATAGATAGATAGATAGATAGATAGATATACACGATATGTTGCAGGTGTGCGCAGGCCCAGCTGCACACGTTCGGTCGTGCGTCAATGCAATTGCAGATAGCTATGATGGGAAGCTGGTGGTTTGGCATTGCCTCCTTACTAGGACCAAGAGAGAAGGACTGACCCCAAGGTCACCACAGTTGACTTTCATGCCTAAGGTGGGACTAGAACCGACAGTCTTCCGATTTCTAGTCCAGTGCCTTAAGTATCCCGCATTGTCTCTCACTGTCTATGGAGATTCTCAGTCATCCGGGTCATAATTGTCCCAAAGATGCTTTTTCAGGAGGCAACTGGACTTTCTTGATTTTCTTTGAAGACGTTTCGCTTCTCATACAAGAAGGTTCTGCAGCTCTGACTGGAGCATCACTTAATGGCCTTGGCTGCTTTTGTACAACCTAAGCAGTGTCACAACTAGTGGAGGCTAGTGAAAAGATACTATCGGAGTGTATTGTGCCATACGCTAAATAAATACGTTTGTGTTTTTATTTATTTATTGCGATCGCTTGGGGGTTGCCAGCAAATTTTAGGGGACGTCACAAATTTGGAGGTGGTGTACTCGGTCAACCCTGGAGTCCAATTTAATACAGTTCCTGCTTTCCCTGGATAAACCATTTAGTTACCTGCAAACTGCATGCAGGCTGGGGAATTCTGGGACTTGAAGTCCACAAAAATTGCCAAGTTTGAGAAACGCTGGATGACTTATAGGGATTAAACTTGTCCCCTGCTGGCTGGGAATGGATGTGCAATACTCTGTGACACTCCACCTTTGCGGGGGCTTTTATATAGGGCGCCCCCAATACAATCCAGATTTCTGCATTGTCTTTTTTCCGTCCTTAACTCCAATCCAAAGTCTTCCTCCATATATGCTCCAGCAAACTCGGAAGTCTTGGTTCTACCGGCCGCTCTACCATTTCCATCCGAGCTCTCTGGTTACATTTCTATGGCGATTCCCAAGTTCGACGGTTTCAAGAGGGGAAAGCCCAGTCTTTCCTCCGCTCTCCTTTCCTACCTCTATGGTGCCTTTCGGCTTCTCTGCCGAAATAGGGGACGCGCCTTCTGATGGTGTCACAGCCCGGCGACGCCCCGAGAAGGCTGTCCCAGGGCGAAGGAGAAGGCAAAGGTGGAGCCGGCGGCGCTGCTGCCTTTGCAGCAAGGCCAGGTGAGGCGGGGGCTTCAGGGAAGCTTCCCCGAATCTGCCGCTCGACGCCGCCTTTTCATGGGCGGCGTGGGTACTAGGAATTGCGTTCCCACGACACGCGTTGCCCGATGAACTCAATTGCCTGTGTTCGCACTCCCTTCTAGTAACATCACCGGAGGGAGCCGGGCGTTTAGTAAGTTATTGCTGTTATTGTTAATATTATTTGGTGCTTTCCACTTAGTCTCGACTCCTGGCCACTGCCTGACCAAATCCCTGCGGTTTTCTTGGCAAGGTTTCCCCCCCCCCCAGCTGCGGTTAGAATAGAATAACCGAGTTGGAAGGGACCTTGGAGGTCTTCTAGTCCAACCCCCTGCTTAAGCAGGCAACCCTATACCATTTCAGACAAATGGTTTGCCATTGCTTCCTTCCTAGGGCCGAGAGAGAGTGACTGGCCCAAAGCTGGTTTTGGAGTGACTGACCCAGATGACTTTTCTGCCTCTAAAAGCAAGATTAGAACTCACAGCCTCCCACTTTCTAGTCTGCTGCTTTAACCACGACTAGACCAAAGCCGCTCTAAATTTTGCGTATTTTTTTAATCCAGCCTTTGTTATTTTTATAAATAACTCAAGGCGGCAAATATATCTAATGCTCCTTCCTTCTCTTATTTTCGCCATGCAGCAGCAGCCCTATGGTTCGGTTAGACTTAGGCTGACTAGGAAGGAATTGGCCCCAAGCTGTTTATCTCATACCTAAGGTGGTCTAAAAACTCAGGCCCCCACCCACAATTTTCTAGCTGGCAACCTTCCACGCCAATTGACTAGCTGTCTATTTTTCAACCCAGTGAAATGATATTCACGACTGGGCATACTAGGAAGATTAGAAACTAAGATGCAGCAAGAAATTAGTGTGATGTAGGTAGACATAAAACATTTTAATAAATGCGTCAGTTTCAAAACCAGCAGCGAAGGTAAAATCTAATCTCACTCATTTTAATATTAACCATAGCAATAAATTTATGTATGTTTGGTGAGGTTTATCTTTCAAGTTAGCACCTATCAAAGTAACCTTAATTCATCATTACAGGCCTTTTTGAAGGCCGCGCCATCTCTCGCTAAGGGACAAGCAGGTACAGCAGCCACCAAAAGAAATAAACCTTTTAAATGGCGTTTTAAGTTTATTATTCTTTGTTAATAAAACCATACTAATATTAGGTTATCTTACTCTGCCCCAGGGTCTCAGCAAAAGGGCCTCCCGTCGCCCTATTAATATTAATAAGGCGTTAATAATAAAGATAGAGAATAATAACCTTAAAATCCCATTAAAAAGGTTTATTTATTTCGGCGGCCGCAATACCCGTTTTGACCACAGGAGGGCACGTTTTTCCGTCCCATAGCATTAACACCTAGACCTTCTCGGCATGGCGACCTCCCGTCCGTCCAAATTGGCCATCCCCCAGTTCATTTGGAATCGACCTTCCTATTACGGCCGACGTCTTGTCCGTTGCTTTTAGTCATCCGTCGGCACCTTCCTGTCCTCTCTTCTGCTCTACGCTGCCGCAAGAAGGGGAAAAAGCCTCGTACTGCCGCAGGTGAGCCGAGCAGCCGCAAAAAGAAATAAAGCTTTTAAATGGAGTTTTAAGTGTAGTATTTATTAATGAAACCTCAGTAATATTAGGTGATGTTTTTGTGTCCCCGCGTCGCAGCAAAAAGGCTTCCCTTCGCCCTATTAACATTAATAAGGCGTTACTAATAAAGATAGAGGATAATAACTTTAAAATCCCATTAAAAAGGTCTATTTCTTTCGGCACAGTTTTACGTCGCAAAGCATAGGCATCGAGGCAATCCCAGTCGGGTGAATCTGGAATGGAGGGTTTAGGGATGAAGAAACAAGGGACGGGCGGGGAGGCCGGCGGGCAGCTGCTTCTAATGTGCATGGTGCCTCTTGGGCAATATTTCCAGTGCAGGGGAAGAGGAGAGAAAGGAAATCTCGCTGCCTCCAGCTTCACTTCTCAGGGCCCATATTGACTGACTGTGAGCTAAAAGGGGCTTCCTAAAACCTCTAGGCGAGATGGTGCAGTATAAATTCATCATATATTAAATTAATAATAGTATTTCATACATCCCTCACTCACGTCGCGCACGACACCACTAATCCTCATCTCGTTGTTATTATATACATTAGATAAAGCCGGGGCTAGGACCCTTGTCCATCATCCAACAACATTGTCTCTTCAGGGGTCCTTTGTGCTCTCTGAGCTTGGTGGTTTTCTTGCAGACGTTTCGTGACCCAACTAGGTAACATCATCAGTGCTAGAAGAGAGAGGAATTTGCTCTCTCTTTATATACTTAGTGGCTTGTCCTATCAGTGTTGATGGAGGTGTTCCTGGTAGTTTCTTGATTGGGCGGTTGTTTACTTATTTATTTAGCGTATGGCATATCATACATGGACTTGCAGTATATATTAACATTTCACCTAGATTAGAAAAACACAATAAAATATAAATGTTAAAAAGATTTTTGTTCAGATACCAATAGGCCGTCTAACCATTGAAGTGCAGCCTCCTTTATATTAGATAGATAGATAAATAGATAGATAGATTGATTGATTGATTGATTGATTGATTGATTAGATAGTAGATAGATAGATAGATAGATAGATAGATAGATAGATAGATAGATAGATAGATAGATAGATAGATAGATAGATAGATAGATTGATTGATTTATTGATTTATTGATTGGATAGATGATAGATAGATAGATAGATAGATAGATAGATAGATAGATAGATAGATAGATAGATAGATAGATAGATAGATAGATAGATCTACACGATATGTTGCAGGTGTGCGCAGGCCCCAGCTGCACACATTCGGTGGTGCGTCAATGCAATTGCAGATAGCTATGATGGGAAGCTGGTGGTTTGGCATTGCCTTCTTACTAGGACCAAGAGAGAAGGACTGACCCCAAGGTCACCACAGTTGACTTTCATGCCTAAGGTGGGACTAGAACCGACAAGTCTTCCGATTTCTAGTCCAGTGCCTTAAGTATCCCGCATTTTCTCTCACTGTCTATGGAGATTCTCAGTCATCCGGGTCATAATTGTCCCAAAGATGCTTTTTCAGGAGGCAACTGGACTTTCTTGATTTTCTTTGAAGACGTTTCGCTTCTCATACAAGAAGGTTCTTCAGCTCTGAGTGGAGCATCACTTAATGGCCTTGGCTGCTTTTGTAAAACCTAAGCAGTGTCACAACTAGTGGAGGCTAGTGAAAAGATACTATCGTAGTGTATTGTGCCATACGCTAAATAAATACGTTTGTGTTTTTATTTATTTGCTCTCCATTGGGGGTTGCAAGCAATTGAGGACGTCACAAATTGGGTGGTGTAACTCGTCAACCCTGTAGTCCCATTTAATACAGTTCCTGCTTTCCTGATAAACCATTTAGTTTACCTTTGCAACTGCATGCAGTCTGGGAATTCTGGAATTGAAGTCCACAAAATTGCCAATGTTTGAGAACGCTGGTACTTACAGTATAAACTTGTCCCCTGCTGGCTGGAATGGATGTGCCATACTCTGTACACTCAACCTTTGCGGTGCTTTTATATAGTCGCCCCCAATACATCCAGATTTTCTGCATTGGCTTTTTCCGTCCTTAACTCCAATCCAAAGTCTTCCTCCATATATGCTCCAGCAAACTCGGAAGTCTTGGTTCTACCGGCCGCTCTACCATTTCCACCCGAGCTCTCTGGTTACATATCTATGGCGATTCCCAAGATCGACGGTTTGAAGAGCGGAAAGCCCAGTCTTCCCTCCGCTCTCCTTTCCTACCTCTATGGTTCCTTTCCGCTTCTCTGCCGAAATAGGGGACGCGCCTTCTGATGGCGTCACAGCCCGGCGACGCCCCGAGAAGGCTGTCCCGCGGCGAAGGAGAAGGCAAAGGTGGAGCCGGCGGCGCTGCTGCCTTTGCAGCAAGGCCAGGTGAGGCGGGGGCTTCATGGAAGCTTCCCCGAATCTGCCGCTCGACGCCGCCTTTTCATGGGCGGCGTGGGTACTAGGAATTGCGTTCCCACGACACGCGTTGCCCGATGAACTCAATTGCCTGTGTTCGCACTCCCTTCTAGTAACATCACCGGAGGGAGCCGGGCGTTTAGTAAGTTATTGCTGTTATTGTTAATATTATTTGGTGCTTTCCACTTAGTCTCGACTCCTGGCCATTGCCTGACCAAATCCCTGCGGTTTTCTTGGCAAGGTTTCCCCCCCCCCCCAGCTGCGGTTAGAATAGAATAACCGAGTTGGAAGGGCCCTTGGAGGTCTTCTAGCCCAACCCCCTGCTTAGGCAGGCAACCCTATACCATTTCAGACAAATGGTTTGCCGTTGCTTCCTTCCTAGGGCCGAGAGAGAGTGACTGGCCCAAAGCTGGTTTTGGAGTGACTGACCCAGATGACTTTTCTGCCTCTAAAAGCAAGATTAGAACTCACAGCCTCCCACTTTCTAGTCTGCTGCCTTAACCACGACTAGACCAAAGCCGCTCTAAATTTTGCGTATTTTTTTAATGCAGCCTTGTTATTTTTTTATAAATAACTCAAGGCGGCAAATATATCTAATGCTCCTTCCTTCTCTTATTTTCGCCATGCAGCAACAGCCCTAGGGTTAGGGTTAGATTTAGGCTGACTAGGAGAGGAATTGGCCCAAAGCTGGTTTCTCATACCTAAGGTGGTACTAAAACTCAGGCCCCACCCCCAATTTCTAGCCTGGCACCTTCCACCCCAATTGACTAGCTGTCTATTTTTCAACCCAGTGAAATGATATTCACGACTGGGCATACTAGGAAGATTAGAAACTAAGATGCAGCAAGAAATTAGTGTGATGTAGGTAGACATAAAACATTTTAATAAATGCGTCAGTTTCAAAACTAGCAGCGAAGGTAAAATCTAATTCACTCATTTTAATATTAACCATAGCAATAAATTTATGTATGTTTGGTGAGGTTTATCTTTAAAGTTAGCACCTATCAAAGTAACCTTAATTCATCATTAAGCCTTTTTGAAGCCCGCGCCTTCTCTCGCCTAAGGTACAAGCAGTTAACAGCAGCCACCCAAAAGATAATAAAACCTTTTAAATGCGTTTTTAAGTTTTGATTCTTTATTAATAAAACTTACTAATCTTAGTTACTTACTCTCTCTGGGCCCCGGTCGCAGCAAAAGGGGCCTCCCGTCGCTATTATATTACTAAGGCGTTATAATAAAGATAGGGGATAATATAACCTTAGCATCCTAAAAAAAAAGAAAAACCCATTCAAAAGGTTTATTTTATTCGCGTCGCAATACCCGTTTTGACCACAGCGATGCACGTTTTTCCGTCCCAGAGCATTAACACTAACCTTCTCGCATGCGGGCCTCCCGTAACGTCCAAATTGGCCATCCCCGTTCATTTTGTGAATCGACCTTCCTATTGTTGCCGGTCTTTGTCCGTTGCTTTTAGTCATCCGTCGGCACCTTCCTGTCCTCTCTTCTGCTCTACGCTGCCGCAAGAAGGGAAAAAAGCCTCGTACTGCAGCAGGTGAGCCGAGCAGCCGCAAAAAGAAATAAAGCTTTTAAATGGAGTTTTAAGTGTAGTATTTATTAATGAAACCTCAGTAATATTAGGTGATGTTTTTGTGTCCCCGCGTCGCAGCAAAAGGGCTTCCCTTCGCCCTATTAACATTAATAAGGCGTTACTAATAAAGATAGAGGATAATAACTTTAAAACCCCATTAAAAAGGTCTATTTCTTTCGGCACAGTTTTACGTCGCAAAGCATAGGCATCGAGGCAATCCATCGGGTGAATCGGAAATTGATGGTTTATGGGAGGGAAGAAACAAGGACGGCAGGAGGGCCGGCGGGCAGCTGCTTCTAAGTGTGCATGGTGCCTCTGGGCATATGTAAAGTGCGAGGGGAAAGAGGAGGGAAGGAAATCTCGGCTGCCTCCAGCTTCACTTGCTCAGCCCATATTGACTGACTGGGAAGCTAAAAGGGGCTTTCTAAACCTCTAGGCGAGATGGGGCAGATAAATGTCATCATAATATAAATTATATAGTATTATCATACACCCTCTCACGTGCGCGCACACACACACACGCATATCATTGTTATTATATAAATAATAAAGCCGGAGCTAAGGAGCCACTTGGTCCATCATCCCACAACATTGTCTCTTCAGGGGTCCTTGGTGCTCTCTGAGCTTGGTGGTTTTCTTGCAGACGTTTCGTGACCCAACTAGCTAACATCATCAGTGCTAGAAGAGAGAGGAATTTGCTCTCTCTTTATATACTTAGTGGCTTGTCCTATCAGGGTTGATGGAGGTGTTCCTGGTAGTTTCTTGATTGGGCGGTTGTTTACTTATTTATTTAGCGTATGGCATATCATACATGGACTAGCAGTATATATTAACTTTTCACCTAGATTAGAAAAACACAATCAAATATACTGTTAAAAGATTTTGTTCAGATACCTAATAGGGCCTCTAACATTGAAGTGCACGCCTCCTTTAATATTGATAGATAGATAGATAGATAGATAGATAGATAGATAGATAGATAGATAGATAGATAGATTGATAGATTGATAGATTGATAGATAGATTGATTGATTGATTGATTGATTGATTAGATAGATGATAGATAGATAGATAGATAGATAGATAGATAGATAGATAGATAGATAGATAGATTGATAGATAGATTGATTGATTGATTGATTGATTAGATAGATGATAGATAGATAGATAGATAGATAGATAGATAGATCTACACGTATGTTGCAGGTGTGCACAGCCCCAGTCTGCACACATTCGTGGTGCCTCATGAATTGCAGATAGCTAGATGGGAATCTGGTGGTTTGGCATTGCCTCTTAACTATGACAAGAGATAAGGACTGACCCCACGGTCCCACAGTTGACTTTCATGCCTAAGTGGGGACTAGAACCGACATGCCTTCCGATTTGTCTAGTCGCGTTCCTTAAGTATCCTCCCGCATTGTCTCTCATCTGTCTATGGAGATTCCTCAGTCATCCGGGTCATAATTTGTCCCCAAAGATGCTTTTTCAGGAGGCAACTGTACTTTCTTGATTTTCTTTGAAGACGTTTCGCTTCTCATACAAGAAGGTTCTTCAGCTCTGACTGGAGCATCACTTAATGGCCTTGGCTGCTTTTGTAAAACCTAAGCAGTGTCACAACTAGTGGAGGCTAGTGAAAAGATACTATCGGAGTGTATTGTGCCATACGCTAAATAAATACGTTTGTGTTTTTATTTATTTATTGCGATCGCTTGGGGGTTGCCAGCAAATTTTAGGGGACGTCACAAATTTGGAGGTGGTGTACTCGGTCAACCCTGGAGTCCAATTTAATACAGTTCCTGCTTTCCCTGGATAAACCATTTAGTTACCTGCAAACTGCATGCAGGCTGGGGAATTCTGGGACTTGAAGTCCACAAAAATTGCCAAGTTTGAGAAACGCTGGATGACTTACAGGGATTAAACTTGTCCCCTGCTGGCTGGGACTGGATGTGCAATACTCTGTGACACTCCACCTTTGCGGGGGGCTTTTATATAGGGCGCCCCCAATACAATCCAGATTTCTGCATTGTCTTTTTTCCGTCCTTAACTCCAATCCAAAGTCTTCCTCCATATATGCTCCAGCAAACTCGGAAGTCTTGGTTCTACCGGCCGCTCTACCATTTCCACCCGAGCTCTCTGGTTACATATCTATGGCGATTCCCAAGATCGACGGTTTGAAGAGCGGAAAGCCCAGTCTGCCCTCCGCGCTCCTTTCCTACCTCTATGGTTCCTTTCCGCTTCTCTGCCGAAATAGGGGACGCGCCTTCTGATGGCGTCACAGCCCGGCGACGCCCCGAGAAGGCTGTCCCGCGGCCAAGGAGAAGGCAAAGGTGGAGCCGGCGTCGCTGCTGCCTTTGCATCAAGGCCAGGTGAGGCGGGGGCTTCAGGGAAGCTTCCCCGAATCTGCCGCTCGACGCCGCCTTTTCATGGGCGTCGTGGGTACTAGGAATTGCGTTCCCACGACACGCGTTGCCCGATGAACTCAATTGCCTGTGTTCGCACTCCCTTCTAGTAACATCACCGGAGGGAGCCGGGCGTTTAGTAAGTTATTGCTGTTATTGTTAATATTATTTGGTGCTTTCCACTTAGTCTCGACTCCTGGCCATTGCCTGACCAAATCCCTGCGGTTTTCTTGGCAAGGTTCCCCCCCCCCCAGCTGCGGTTAGAATAGAATAACCGAGTTGGAAGGGACCTTGGAGGTCTTCTAGTCCAACCCCCTGCTTAGGCAGGCAACCCTATACCATTTCAGACAAATGGTTTGCCGTTGCTTCCTTCCTAGGGCCGAGAGAGAGTGAGTGGCCCAAAGCTGGTTTTGGAGTGACTGACCCAGATGACTTTTCTGCCTCTAAAAGCAAGATTAGAACTCACAGCCTCCCACTTTCTTGTCTGCTGCCTTAACCACGACTAGACCAAAGCCGCTCTAAATTTTGCATATTTTTTTAATCCAGCCTTTGTTATTTTTATAAATAACTCAAGGCGGCAAATATATCTAATGCTCCTTCCTTCTCTTATTTTCGCCATGCAGCAACAGCCCTAGGGTTAGGGTTAGACTTAGGCTGACTAGGAGAGGAATTGGCCCAAAGCTGGTTTCTCATACCTAAGGTGGTACTAAAACTCAGCCCCCACCCCCCAATTTCTAGCCTGGCACCTTCCACCCCACTTGACTAGCTGTCTATTTTTCAACCCAGTGAAATGATATTCACCGACTGGGCATACTAGGGACGATTAAACTAAGATGCATCAGAAATTATGTGATGTAGTAGACATAAACATTTTAATAAATCGTCAGTTTCAAAACTAGCAGCGAATGTAAAATCTACTCTCACTCATTTTAATATTAAACCATACAATAAATTATGTATGTTTGGTGAGGTTTATCTTTAAAGTTAGCACCGATCAAAGTAACCTTAATTCATCATTACAGGCCTTTTTGAAGGCCGCGCCATCTCTCGCTAAGGGACAAGCAGGTACAGCAGCCACCAAAAGAAATAAACCTTTTAAACGGCGTTTTAAGTTTATTATTCTTTATTAATAAAACCTTACTAATATTAGGTTATCTTACTCTGCCCCAGGGTCGCAGCAAAAGGGCCTCCCGTCGCCCTATTAATATTAATAAGGCGTTAATAATAAAGATAGAGAATAATAACCTTACAATCCCATTCAAAAGGTTTATTTATTTCGGCGGCCGCAATACCCGTTTTGACCACAGGAGGGCACGTTTTTCCGTCCCATAGCATTAACACCTAGACCTTCTCGGCATGGCGGCCTCCCGTCCGTCCAAATTGGCCATCCCCCAGTTCATTTGGAATCGACCTTCCTATTATGGCCGACGTCTTGTCCGTTGCTTTTAGTCATCCGTCGGCACCTTCCTGTCCTCTCTTCTGCTCTACGCTGCCGCAAGAAGGGAAAAAAGCCTCGTACTGCCGCAGGTGAGCCGAGCAGCCGCAAAAAGAAATAAAGCTTTTAAATGGAGTTTTAAGTGTAGTATTTATTAATGAAACCTCAGTAATATTAGGTGATGTTTTTGTGTCCCCGCGTCGCAGCAAAAGTGCTTCCCTTCGCCCTATTAACATTAATAAGGCGTTACTAATAAAGATAGAGGATAATAACTTTAAAATCTCATTCAAAAGGTCTATTTCTTTCGGCACAGTTTTACGTCGCAAAGCATAGGCATCGAGGCAATCCCAGGCGGGTGAATCTGGAATGGAGGGTTTAGGGATGGAAGAAACGAGGGACGGGCGGGGAGGCCGGCGGGTAGCTGCTTCTAAGTGTGCATGGTGCTCTGGTCATATGTAAGTGCGAGGGGAAAGAGGAGGTGAGAAATCTCGGCTGCCTCCAGCTTCACTTGCTCGCCCATATTGACTGACTTGGAAGCTAAAAGGGGCTTTCTAAACCTCTAGGGCGATGGGGCAGATAATTTCATCATAATATAAAATTAATAAGTATTATCATACCCTCTCATCACTGCGCGCACATACACACACACACTCATATCTTGTTATTATATACAATAATAAGGCCGGAAGCTAAGGGGCCACTTTGTCATCATCCAACAACATTGTCCTTTCAGGGGTCCTGTGCCTCTGAGCTTTGTGGTTTTCTTGCAGTACGCTTTGTGACCCAGACGGGTAACATCATCAGTGCTAGAAGAGAGAGGATTTTGCTCTCTCTATATACTTAGTGGCTTGTCCTATCAGGGTTGATGGAGGTGTTCCTGGTAGTTTCTTGATTGGGCGGTTGTTTACTTATTTATTTAGTGTATGGCATATCATACATGGACTTGCAGTATATATTAACATTTCACCTAGATTAGAAAAACACAATAAAATATAAATGTTAAAAAGATTTTTGTTCAGATACCAATAGGCCGTCTAACCATTGAAGTGCAGCCTCCTTTATATTAGATAGATAGATAGATAGATAGATAGATAGATAGATAGATAGATAGATAGATAGATAGATAGATAGATAGATAGATAGATAGATAGATAGATAGATTGATTGATTGATTGATTGATTGATTGATTGATTAGATTAGATAGATGATAGATAGATAGATGATAGATAGATAGATAGATAGATAGATAGATAGATAGATAGATAGATAGATAGATAGATAGATAGATAGATAGATAGATAGATAGATAGATAGATAGATAGATAGATAGATCTACACGATATGTTGCAGGTGTGCACAGGCCCCAGCTGCACACATTCGGTGGTGCGTCGATGCAATTGCAGATAGCTATGATGGGAAGCTGGTGGTTTGGCATTGCCTCCTTACTAGGACCAAGAGAGAAGGACTGACCCCAAGGTCACCACAGTTGACTTTCATGCCTAAGGTGGGAGTAGAACCGACAGTCTTCCGATTTCTAGTCCAGTGCCTTAAGTATCCCGCATTGTCTCTCACTGTCTATGGAGATTCTCAGTCATCCGGGTCATAATTGTCCCAAAGATGCTTTTTCAGGAGGCAACTGGACTTTCTTGATTTTCTTTGAAGACGTTTCGCTTCTCATACAAGAAGGTTCTTCAGCTCTGACTGGAGCATCACTTAATGGCCTTGGCTGCTTTTGTAAAACCTAAGCAGTGTCACAACTAGTGGAGGCTAGTGAAAAGATACTATCGGAGTGTATTGTGCCATACGCTAAATAAATACGTTTGTGTTTTTATTTATTTATTGCGATCACTTGGGGGTTGCCAGCAAATTTTAGGGGACGTCACAAATTTGGAGGTGGTGTACTCGGTCAACCCTGGAGTCCAATTTAATACAGTTCCTGCTTTCCCTGGATAAACCATTTAGTTACCTGCAAACTGCATGCAGGCTGGGGAATTCTGGGACTTGAAGTCCACAAAAATTGCCAAGTTTGAGAAACGCTGGATGACTTACAGGGATTAAACTTGTCCCCTGCTGGCTGGGAATGGATGTGCAATACTCTGTGACACTCCACCTTTGCGGGGGGCTTTTATATAGGGCGCCCCCAATACAATCCAGATTTCTGCATTGTCTTTTTTCCGTCCTTAACTCCAATCCAAAGTCTTCCTCCATATATGCTCCAGCAAACTCGGAAGTCTTGGTTCTACCGGCCGCTCTACCATTTCCATCCGAGCTCTCTGGTTACATTTCTATGGCGATTCCCAAGTTCGACGGTTTCAAGAGCGGAAAGCCCAGTCTTTCCTCCGCTCTCCTTTCCTACCTCTATGGTGCCTTTCGGCTTCTCTGCCGAAATAGGGGACGCGCCTTCTGATGGCGTCACAGCCCGGCGACGCCCCGAGAAGGCTGTCCCAGGGCGAAGGAGAAGGCAAAGGTGGAGCCGGCGGCGCTGCTGCCTTTGCAGCAAGGCCAGGTGAGGCGGGGGCTTCAGGGAAGCTTCCCCGAATCTGCCGCTCGACGCCGCCTTTTCATGGGCGGCGTGGGTACTAGGAGTTGCGTTCCCACGACACGCGTTGCCCGATGAACTCAATTGCCTGTGTTCGCACTCCCTTCTAGTAACATCACCGGAGGGAGCCGGGCGTTTAGTAAGTTATTGCTGTTATTCTTAATATTATTTGGTGCTTTCCACTTAGTCTCGACTCCTGGCCATTGCCTGACCAAATCCCTGCGGTTTTCTTGGCAAGGTTTCCCCCCCCCCAGCTGCGGTTAGAATAGAATAACCGAGTTGGAAGGGACCTTGGAGGTCTTCTAGTCCAACCCCCTGCTTAGGCAGGCAACCCTATACCATTTCAGACAAATGGTTTGCCGTTGCTTCCTTCCTAGGGCCGAGAGAGAGTGACTGGCCCAAAGCTGGTTTTGGAGTGACTGACCCAGATGACTTTTCTGCCTCTAAAAGCAAGATTAGAACTCACAGCCTCCCACTTTCTAGTCTGCTGCCTTAACCACGACTAGACCAAAGCCGCTCTAAATTTTGCGTATTTTTTTAATCCAGCCTTTGTTATTTTTATAAATAACTCAAGGCGGCAAATATATCTAATGCTCCTTCCTTCTCTTATTTTCGCCATGCAGCAACAGCCCTAGGGTTAGGGTTAGACTTAGGCTGACTAGGAGAGGAATTGGCCCAAAGCTGGTTTCTCATACCTAAGGTGGTACTAAAACTCAGCCCCCACCCCCCAATTTCTAGCCTGGCACCTTCCACCCCAATTGACTAGCTGTCTATTTTTCAACCCAGTGAAATGATATTCACGACTGGGCATACTAGGAAGATTAGAAACTAAGATGCAGCAAGAAATTAGTGTGATGTAGGTAGACATAAAACATTTTAATAAATGCGTCAGTTACAAAACTAGCAGCGAAGGTAAAATCTAATCTCACTCATGTTATATTAACCATAGAGCCTAATTTATGTATTATTTGGGAGGTTTATCTTTAAGTTAGCATCTATCAAGTAACCTAATTCATCATACAGGCCTTTTTGCAAGGCCCGCGCCATCTCTCGCTAAATGGACAGCAGGTACGCCCACCAAAAGAAATAAACCTTTTAAATGGCGTTTTAAGTTTATTATTCTTATTAATAAAACCTTCCTAATATTAGGTTAATCTTACTCTCCCCTAGGGTCGCAGCAAAGGGCCTCCCGTCCGCTTTACTAATTGATAGGCGTTTAAGTAATAAGATAGAGAATAATAACCTTAAAAATCCTTCAAAGGTTTATATTAGTTCCGGCGCCGCAAATAAACCCGTTTTGACACGGATGCACGGTTTTTCCGTCCCATAGCATTAACGGTCCTCACCTTCTCTGGCATGGCGACCTCACCGTCTGGGAGGCGTCCAAATTGGCCATCCCCCAGGTCATTTGGATCGACCTTCCTATCATGGCCGACGTCTTGTCCGTTGCTTTTAGTCATCCGTCGGCACCTTCCTGTCCTCTCTTCTGCACTACGCTGCCGCAAGAAGGGAAAAAAGCCTCGTACTGCCGCAGGTGAGCCGAGCAGCCACCAAAAGAAATAAAGCTTTTAAATGGAGTTTTAAGTGTAGTATTTATTAATGAAACCTCAGTAATATTAGGTGATGTTTTTGTGTCCCCGCGTCGCAGCAAAAGGGCTTCCCTTCGCCCTATTAATAAGGCGTTACTAATAAAGATAAGAGGATAATAACTTTAAATCCGCATTAAAAGGGTCTTTTCTTTCGCACAGTTTTACTGTTCGCAAAGCATAGTCCATCGGCAATCCCAGGCTTGTGGTCTGGAATGGAGGGTTTAGGGATGGAAAGAAACAAGGGCCGGGCGTGGTAGGGCCGGCGGGCAGCTGCTTCTATTTGGCCTGTGTGCCTCTGGGTCATATGTCAAGTGCGAGGGGAAAGAGGAGGAATGAAATCTCGCTGCCTCCATCTTGCACTTGCTCAGCCCATATTGACTTACTGGGAATCTAAAAGGGGGCTTCTAAACTCTAGCGAGATGGGGCAGGATAATGTCATCATAATATAAATTATATCTATTTATCTACACCCTCTCACGTCGCGCACACACACACACACCATGATCATTGTTATTATTAAATAATCAGCGGAGCTAAGGGGCCACTTGGTCCATCATCCAACAACATTGTCTCTTCCGGGTCCCTTGTGCTCTCTGAGCTTGGTGGTTTTCGTGCAGACGTTTCGTGACCCAACTAGGTAACATCATCAGTGCTAGAAGAGAGAGGAATTTGCTCTCTCTTTATATACTTAGTGGCTTGTCCTATCAGGGTTGATGGAGGTGTTCCTGGTAGTTTCTTGATTGGGCGGTTGTTTACTTATTTATTTAGCGTATGGCATATCATACATGGACTAGCAGTATATATTAACATTTCACCTAGATTAGAAAAAGACAATAAAATATAAATGTTAAAAAGATTTTTGTTCAGATACCAATAGGCCGTCTAACCATTGAAGTGCAGCCTCCTTTATAGATAGATAGATAGATAGATTGATTGATTGATTGATTGATTAGATAGATGATAGATAGATAGATAGATAGATAGATAGATAGATAGATAGATAGTAGATAGATAGATAGATAGATAGATAGATAGATAGATAGATAGATAGATAGATAGATAGATAGATAGATAGATAGATAGATTGATTGATTTATTGATTTATTGATTGGATAGATGATAGATAGATAGATAGATAGATAGATAGATAGATAGATAGATAGATAGATAGATAGATAGATAGATAGATAGATAGATCTACACGATATGTTGCAGGTGTGCGCAGGCCCCAGCTGAACACATTCGGTGGTGCGTCAATGCAATTGCAGATAGCTATGATGGGAAGCTGGTGGTTTGGCATTGCCTCGTTACTAGGACCAAGAGAGAAGGACTGACCCCAAGGTCACCACAGTTGACTTTCATGCCTAAGGTGGGACTAGAACCGACAGTCTTCCGATTTCTAGTCCAGTGCCTTAAGTATCCCGCATTGTCTCTCACTGTCTATGGAGATTCTCAGTCATCCGGGTCATAATTGTCCCAAAGATGCTTTTTCAGGAGACAACTGGACTTTCTTGATTTTCTTTGAAGACGTTTCGCTTCTCATACAAGAAGGTTCTTCAGCTCTGACTGGAGCATCACTTAATGGCCTTGGCTGCTTTTGTAAAACCTAAGCAGTGTCACAACTAGTGGAGGCTAGTGAAAAGATACTGTCGGAGTGTATTGTGCCATACGCTAAATAAATACGTTTGTGTTTTTATTTATTTATTGCGATCACTTGGGGTTGCCAGCAAATTTTAGGGGACGTCACAAATTTGGAGGTGGTGTACTCGGTCAACCCTGGAGTCCAATTTAATACAGTTCCTGCTTTCCCTGGATAAACCATTTAGTTACCTGCAAACTGCATGCAGGCTGGGGAATTCTGGGACTTGAAGTCCACAAAAATTGCCAAGTTTGAGAAACGCTGGATGACTTACAGGGATTAAACTTGTCCCCTGCTGGCTGGGAATGGATGTGCAATACTCTGTGACACTCCACCTTTGCGGGGGGCTTTTATATAGGCCGCCCCCAATACAATCCAGATTTCGGCATTGTCTTTTTCCGTCATAACTCCATCCAAAGTCTTCCTCATATATGCCCAGCAAATCGGAGTCATGGTTCTACGGGCCGCTCTACTTTCATTCCGAGCCTTCTCTGGACATTCTATGGCGATTCCAAGTCGACGGTTCAAGAGCGGAAAGCCAGTTCATCCAGATCTCCTTTCATAACAAGCTATGGGCCTTCGGCTTCTCTGCGAAAATAGGGGCGCCTTCTGATGGCGTCACGCCCGCGACGCACCCCGATGAAGGCTGTCGCAGGGCGAAGGAGAAGGCAAAGGTGGAGCCGGCGGCGCTGCTGCCTTTGCATCAAGGCCAGGGGAGGCGGGGGCTTCAGGGAAGCTTCCCCGAATCTGCCGCTCGACGCCGCCTTTTCACGGGCGGCGTGGGTACTAGGAGTTGCGTTCCCACGACACGCGTTGCCCGATGAACTCAATTGCCTGTGTTCGCACTCCCTTCTAGTAACATCACCGGAGGGAGCCGGGCGTTTAGCAAGTTATTGCTGTTATTCGTAATATTATTTGGTGCTTTCCACTTAGTCTCGACTCCTGGCCATTGCCTGACCAAATCCCTGCGGTTTTCTTGGCAAGGTTTTTCCCCCCAGCTGCGGTTAGAATCGAATAACCGAGTTGGAAATGGACTGGAGGTCTTCATCCAACCACCTGCTTAGCAGGCAACCCTATACCATTTACAGACAAATTGTTTGCCGTTTGCTTCATTCCTAGGGCGAGAGGGAGAGTGACTGGCCCAAAGTGGTTTTGGGAGTGAGACCCGTGACTTTTGCGTATTTTTTTAATGCAGCCTTTGTTATTTTCTTATAAATAACTCAAGGCGGCAAATATATCTAATGCTCCTTCCTTCTCTTATTTTCGCCATGCAGCAAGAAGCCCTAGGGTTAGGGTTAGACTTAGGCTGACTAGGAGAGGAATTGGCCCGAAGCTGGTTTCTCATACCTAAGGTGGTACTAAAATTCAGCCCCCACCCCCAATTTCTAGCCCGGCACCTTCCACCCCAATTGACTAGCTGTCTATTTTTCACCCCAGTGAAATGATATTCACGAATGGGCATACTAGGAAGATTAGAAACTAAGATGCAGCAAGAAATTAGTGTGATGGAGGTAGACCATAAAACATTTTAATAAATGCGTCAGTTTCAAAACTAGCAGCGAAGGTAAAATCTAATCTCACTCATTTTAATATTAACCATAGCAATAAATTTATGTATGTTTGGTGAGGTTTATCTTTAAAGTTAGCACCTATCAAAGTAACCTTAATTCATCATTACAGGCCTTTTGAAGGCCGCGCCATCTCTCGCTAAGGGACAAGCAGGTACAGCAGCCACCAAAAGAAATAAACCTTTTAAATGGCGTTTTAAGTTTATTATTCTTTATTAATAAAACCTTACTAATATTAGGTTATCTTACTCTGCCCCAGGGTCGCAGCAAAAGGGCCTCCCGTCGCCCTATTAATATTAATAAGGCGTTAATAATAAAGATAGAGAATAATAACCTTAACATCCCATTCAAAAGGTTTATTTATTTCGGCGGCCGCAATACCCGTTTTGACCACAGGAGGGCAGGTTTTTCCGTCCCATAGCATTAACACCTAGACCTTCTCGGCATGGCGACCTCCCGTCCGTCCAAATTGGCCATCCCCCAGTTCATTTGGAATCGACCTTCCTATTATGGCCGAATTCTTATCCGTTGCTTTTAGTCATCCGTCGGCACCTTCCTGTCCTCTTTTCTGCTCTACGCTGCCGCAAGAAGGGAAAAAAGCCTCGGACCGCCGCAGGTGAGCCGAGCAGCCAACACACAAGAAAATAAAGCTTTTCTAAATGGAGTTTAAGTGTAGTATTTATTAATGAAAACCTCAGTAATATTAGGTGATGTTTTTGTGTACCCGCGTCGCACAGCAAAAGGGCTTCCTTGGCCCTATTAACATTAATAAGGGTTACTAATAAAGATAGAGGATAATAACTTTAAAATCCGTAAAAAGGTCCTATTTCTTTCGCACAGTTTTAGTTCCGCAAAGCATAGGCATCGAAGGCAACCCAGGCGGGTGAATCGGAAGGAGGGTTGGGTATGAAGAAACAAGGGACGGTGGCAGGGAGGCGGCGGGGCAGCTGCTTTAAGTGTGCACAGTTGCCTCTGGGCATATGTAAAGTGCTGAGGGAAAAGTGGAGGGAAGGAAAATCTCGCTGCTGCCTCCAGCTTCACTTGCAGCCAATATTGACTGACTGGGAAGCAAAAAGGGGCTTTCTAAACCTATAGGCGAGATGGGGCAGATAAATGCAATCATAATATAAATTATATAGTATTATCATACACCCACGCACGCACACACACACACACACGCATATCATTGTTATTATATAAATAATAAAGCCGGAGCTAAGGGGCCACTTGGTCCATCATCCAACAACATTGTCTCTTCAGGGGTCCTTGGTGCTCTCTGAGCTTGGTGGTTTTCTTGCAGACGTTTCGTGACCCAACTAGGTAACATCATCAGTGCTAGAAGAGAGAGGAATTTGCTCTCTCTTTATATACTTAGTGGCTTGTCCTATCAGTGTTGATGGAGGTGTTCCTGGTAGTTTCTTGATTGGTCGGTTGTTTACTTATTTATTTAGCGTATGGCATATCATACAGACTTGCAGTATATAATTAACATTTCACCTAGATTGAAAAAACACAATAAAATATAAATGTTAAAAAGGGCTTTTTGTTCAGATACCAATAGGGCAGTTCTAACCATTGAAGTGCAAGCTCCTTATATGAGATAGATAGATAGCTGATGAGATAGATAGATAGATAGATAATAGATAGATAGATAGATAGATAGATAGATAGATAGGATAGATAGATAGATAGATAGATCGATAGTAGATAGAATACACGATATGTGTGGTGCAGGTGGCGAAGGCCCAAGCTCACACGTACGGTCTGTGCGTTCATTGCAATTGCAGATAGAGATATGATGGGAAATCTGGTGGTTTGGCATTGCCTCCTTACTAGGACCAAGAGAGAAGGACCGACCCCAAGGTCACCACAGTTGACTTTCATGCCTAAGGTGGGACTAGAACCGACAGTCTTCCGATTTCTAGTCCAGTGCCTTAAGTATCCCGCATTGTCTCTCACTGTCTATGGAGATTCTCAGTCATCCGGGTCATAATTGTCCCAAAGATGCTTTTTCAGGAGGCAACTGGACTTCCTTGATTTTCTTTGAAGACGTTTCGCTTCTCATACAAGAAGGTTCTTCAGCTCTGACTGGAGCATCACTTAATGGCCTTAGCTGCTTTTGTAAAACCTAAGCAGTGTCACAACTAGTGGAGGCTAGTGAAAAGATACTATCGGAGTGTATTGTGCCATACGCTAAATAAATACGTTTGTGTTTTTATTTATTTATTGCGATCACTTGGGGGTTGCCAGCAAATTTTAGAGGACGTCACAAATTTGGAGGTGGTGTACTCGGTCAACCCTGGAGTCCAATTTAATACAGTTCCTGCTTTCCCTGGATAAACCATTTAGTTACCTGCAAACTGCATGCAGGCTGGGGAATTCTGGGACTTGAAGTCCACAAAAATTGCCAAGTTTGAGAAACGCTGGATGACTTATAGGGATTAAACCTGTCCCCTGCTGGCTGGGAATGGATGTGCAATACTCTGTGACACTCCACCTTTGCGGGGGGCTTTTATATAGGGCGCCCCAATACAATCCAGATTTCTGCATTGTCTTTTTTCCGTCCTTAACTCCAATCCAAAGTCTTCCTCCATATATGCTCCAGCAAACTCGGAAGTCTTGGTTCTACCGGCCGCTCTACCATTTCCACCCGAGCTCTCTGGTTACATATCTATGGCGATTCCCAAGATCGACGTTTTGAAGAGCGGAAAGCCCAGTCTGCCCTCCGCTCTCCTTTCCTACCTCTTAGGTCCTTTCCGCTTATACTGCCGGAAATAGGGGACGCGCTTCTGATGGCGTCACAGACCGGAGACGCCCGAGACAGGCTGTCCGCGGCAAAGGAGAAGGCAAGGTGGAGCGGCGGCGCTGCTGCCTTTGCATCAAGGCAGGTGAGGCGGGGCTTCAGGGAAAGCTTCCCCGAATCTAGCCGCTCGACGCCGCCTTTTTCATGGGCGGCGTGGGTACAGGGTTGCGTTCCCACGACACGCGGTTGCCCGAATGATTTCAATTGCCTGTGTTCGCACTCCCGTCTAGTAACATCACCGGAGGGAGCCGGGCGTTTAGCAAGTTATTGCTGTTATTCTTAATATTATTTGGTGCTTTCCACTTAGTCTCGACTCCTGGCCATTGCCTGACCAAATCCCTGCGGTTTTCTTGGCAAGGTTTTTCCCCCCAGCTGCGGTTAGAATAGAATAACGGAGTTGGAAGGGACCTTGGAGGTCTTCTAGTCCAACCCCCTGCTTAGGCAGGCAACCCTATACCATTTCAGACAAATGGTTTGCCGTTGCTTCCTTCCTAGGGCCGAGAGAGAGTGACTGGCCCAAAGCTGGTTTTGGAGTGACTGACCCAGATGACTTTTTGCGTATTTTTTTAACGCAGCCTTTGTTATTTTTTTATAAATAACTCAAGGCGGCAAATATATCTAATGCTCCTTCCTTCTCTTATTTTCGCCATGCAGCAACAGCCCTAGGGTTAGGGTTAGACTTAGGCTGACTAGGAGAGGAATTGGCCCAAAGCTGGTTTCTCATACCTAAGGTGGTACTAAAACTCAGCCCCCACCCCCAATTTCTAGCCCGGCACCTTCCACCCCAATTGACTAGCTGTCTATTTTTCACCCCAGTGAAATGTATTTCCGAATGGCTCTAGGAAGATGAGAACTAAGATGGAAGAAATAGGTGTGATGTAGGTAGACATAAAACATTTTAATAAATGCATCAGTTTCAAAACTAGCAGAGAAGGTAAAATCTAATCTCAACTCATTTTAATATTAACCATAGCAATAAATTTATGTATGTTTGGTGAGGTTTATCTAAGTTAGCACCTATCAAAGTAACCTTAATTCATCATTATAGGCCTTTTTGAAGGCCGCGCCATCTCTCGCTAAGGGACAAGCAGGTACAGCAGCCACCAAAAGAAATAAACCTTTTAAATGGCGTTTTAAGTTTATTATTCTTTATTAATAAAACCTTACTAATATTAGGTTATCTTATTCTGCCCCAGGGTCGCAGCAAAAGGGCCTCCCGTCGCCCTATTAATATTAATAAGGCGTTAATAATAAAGATAGAGAATAATAACCTTAAAATCCCATTCAAAAGGTTTATTTATTTCGGCGGCCGCAATACCCCTTTTTGACCACAGGAGGGCACGTTTTTCCGTCCCATAGCATTAACACCTAGACCTTCTCGGCATGGCGACCTCCCGTCCGTCCAGATTGGCCATCCCCCAGTTCATTTGGAATCGACCTTCCTATTAGGGCCGACTTCTTGTCCGTTGCTTTTAGTCATCCGTCGGCACCTTCCTGTCCTCTTTTCTGCTCTACGCTGCCGCAAGAAGGGAAAAAAGCCTCGTACTGCCGCAGGTGAGCCGAGCAGCCACAAAAAGAAACAAAGCTTTTAAAATGGAGTTTTAAGTGTAGTATTTATTAATGAAACCTCAGTAATATTAGGTGATGTTTTTGTGTCCCCGCGTCGCAGCAAAAGGGCTTCCCTTCACCCTATTAACATTAATAAGGCGTTACTAATAAAGATAGAGGATAATAACTTTAAAATCCCATTAAAAAGGTCTATTTCTTTCGGCACAGTTTTACGTCGCAAAGCATAGGCATCGAGGCAATCCCAGGCGGGTGAATCTGGAATGGAGGGACGGGCGGGGAGGGCGGCGGGCAGCTGCTTCTAAGTGTGCACGGTGCCTCTGGGCATATGTAAAGTGCGAGGGGAAAGTGGAGGGAAGGAAATCTTGGCTGCCTCCAGCTTCACTTGCTCAGCCCATATTGACTGACTGGGAAGCAAAAAGGGGCTTTCTAAACCTCTAGGCGAGATGGGGCAGATAAATGTAATCATAATATAAATTATATAGTATTATCATACACCCTCTCACGTGCGCGCACACACACACACGCATATCATTGTTATTATATAAATAATAAAGCCCGAGCTAAGGGGCCACTTGGTCCATCATCCAACAACATTGTCTCTTCAGGGGTCCTTGGTGCTCTCTGAGCTTGGTGGTTTTCTTGCAGACGTTCCGTGACCCAACTAGGTAACATCATCAGTGCTAGAAGAGAGAGGAATTTGCTCTCTCTTTATATACTTAGTGGCTTGTCCTATCAGGGTTCATGGAGGTGTTCCTGGTAGTTTCTTGATTGGGCGGTTGTTTACTTATTTATTTAGCGTATGGCATATCATACATGGACTAGCAGTATATATTAACATTTCACCTAGATTAGAAAAAGACAATAAAATATAAATGTTAAAAAGATTTTTGTTCAGATACCAATAGGCCGTCTAACCATTGAAGTGCAGCCTCCTTTATATTAGATAGATAGATAGATAGATAGATTGATAGATTGATAGATTGATAGATTGATAGATTGATAGATAGATAGGGTAGATAGATGTACACGATATGTTGCAGGTGTGCGCAGGCCCCAGCTGCACACATTCGGTCGTGCGTCAATGCAATTGCAGATAGCTATGATGGGAAGCTGGTGGTTTGGCATTGCCTCCTTACTAGGACCAAGAGAGAAGGACTGACCCCAAGGTCAGCACAGTTGACTTTCATGCCTAAGGTGGGACTAGAACCAACAGTCTTCCGATTTCTAGTCCCGTGCCTTAAGTATCCCGCATTGTCTCTCACTGTCTATGGAGATTCTCACAGTCATCCGGGTCATAATTGTCCCAAAGATGCTTTTTCAGGAGGCAACTGGACTTTCTTGATTTTCTTTGAAGACGTTTCGCTTCTCATACAAGAAGCTTCTTCAGCTCTGACTGGAGCATCACTTAATGGCCTTGGCTGCTTTTGTAAAACCTAAGCAGTGTCACAACTAGTGGAGGCTAGTGAAAAGATACTATCGGAGTGTATTGTGCCATACGCTAAATAAATAGGTTTGTGTTTTTATTTATTTATTGCGATCTCTTCGGGGTCACCAGCAAATTTTAGGGGACGTCACAAATTTGGAGATGGTGTACTCGGTCAACCCTGGAGTCCAATTTAATACAGTTCCTGCTTTCCCTGGATAAACCATTTAGTTATCTGCAAACTGCATGCAGGCTGGGGAATTCTGGGACTTGAAGTCCACAAAAATTGCCAAGTTTGAGAAACGCTGGATGACTTATAGGGATTATTAAACTTGACCCCTGCTGGCTGGGAATGGATGTGCAATACTCTGTGACACTCCACCTTTGCGGGGGGCTTTTATATAGGGCGCCCCCAATACAATCCAGATTTCTGCATTGTCTTTTTTCCGTCCTTAACTCCAATCCAAAGTCTTCCTCCATATATGCTCCAGCCAACTCGGAAGTCTTGGTTCTACCGGCCGCTCTACCATTTCCATCCGAGCTCTCTGGTTACATTTCTATGGCGATTCCCAAGTTCGACGGTTTCAAGAGGGGAAAGCCCAGTCTTTCCTCCGCTCTCCTTTCCTACCTCTATGGTGCCTTTCGGCTTCTCTGCCGAAATAGGGGACGCGCCTTCTGATGGTGTCACAGCCCGGCGACGCCCCGAGAAGGCTGTCCCGGGGCGAAGGAGAAGGCAAAGGTGGAGTCGGCGGCGCTGCTGCCTTTGCAGCAAGGCTAGGTGAGGCGGGGGCTTCAGGGAAGCTTCCCCTAATCTGCCGCTCGACGCCGCCTTTTCATGGGCGGCGTGGGTACTAGGAGTTGCGTTCCCACGACACGCGTTGCCCGATGAACTCAATTGCCTGTGTTCGCACTCCCTTCTAGTAACATGACCGGAGGGAGCCGGGCGTTTAGCAAGTTATTGCTGTTATTCTTAATATTATTTGGTGCTTTCCACTTAGTCTCGACTCCTGGCCATTGCCTGACCAAATCCCTGCGGTTTTCTTGGCAAGGTTTCCCCCCCCAGCTGCGGTTAGAATAGCATAACCGAGTTGGAAGGGACCTTGGAGGTCTTCTAGTCCAACCCCCTGCTTAGGCAGGCAACCCTATACCATTTCAGACAAATGGTTTGCCGTTGCTTCCTTCCTAGGGCCGAGAGAGAGTGACTGGCCCAAAGCTGGTTTTGGAGTGACTGACCCAGATGACTTTTCTGCCTCTAAAAGCAAGATTAGAACTCACAGCCTCCCACTTTCTAGTCTGCTGCCTTAACCACGACTAGACCAAAGCCGCTCTAAATTTTGCGTATTTTTTTAATCCAGCCTTTGTTATTTTTATAAATAACTCAAGGCGGCAAATATATCTAATGCTCCTTCCTTCTCTTATTTTTGCCATGCAGCAACAGCCCTAGGGTTAGGGTTAGACTTAGGCTGACTAGGAGAGGAATTGGCCCAAAGCTGGTTTCTCATACCTAAGGTGGTACTAAAACTCAGCCCCCACCCCCAATTTCTAGCCTGGCACCTTCCACCCCAATTGACTAGCTGTCTATTTTTCACCCCAGTGAAATGATATTCACCAATGGGCATACTAGGAAGACTAGAAACTAAGATGCAGCAAGAAAT
>JALGBA010002115.1:0-41225 GCA_023970755.1 Azemiops feae
CCCACCTTCTCCTTTCCAACTCACCAATTCCCAGCAAGCAGTTGGAAGCAAGCTCTGAGCAGTTTAAATGTAGCTTAAATGCAATGAAGTATCCAATCAGCAAGGCCTTAGCTCCTTTGGTCCTCCCACCTTCTCCTTTCCAACTCACCAATTCCCAGCAAGCAGTTGGAAGCAAGCTCTGAGCAGTTTAAATGTAGCTTAAATGCAATGAAGTATCCAATCAGCAAGGCCTTAGCTCCTTTGGTCCTCCCACCTTCTCCTTTCCAACTCACCAATTCGTTGGAAGAAACTTTTTTTATTGTCCTTGATTTCTGTTCCAAGTCTTTGTTTGTTCTGAGCCTTTGCTTTCCTGACTTCATCTTTGCATGTTCTGGCTGTCTTCTGATAATTGGCCTTAGTTATGTGCCCCTCTTTCCATTTTTTGTATTTGTACTTTTTGTCTTCCAGTTTGTCAGAGAGATCTTTGTGCAGCCATGCTGGTTTCTTCTTGAATTTCTTGTTTTTCTTTTTCAGTGGCATTGTGCTGGTCTAGGCTTTTATGATCACATTTTTCAGAGTTTCCCATGCTTCTTGGGTTGTTTTCCCCTGTAGGATTTTCATCCATGGAATCATTCCTAGGTTCTGTCTGAGTTTGTTAAAGTCAGCTCTTTTGAAGTTGAAGACACTGGCTGGATTGTTTTCTGTTGCTAGTGTTTGCGTTATATTAAATTCCAGTATGATGTGGTCACTTTCGCCCAAGGTTCCGGCAACTTCAACTCCCTCTATCACTTCTTCTCTATTAGTGAGAATTAAGTCCAGTATGGCTTTACGTCTAGTTCCCTCCTCCACCTTTTGGATGACAAAGTTGTCAGCTAGGTTGGTTAGGAATCTGTTTGATCTCCCGCTTGCTGCTGAGTTTGTCTCCCAGTTGATATCTGGATAGTTGAAGTCTCCCATTACTACTGTGGTATGCTTCCTACATACATTTGTTAACTGGTTAGCAAAGAGTTCATCTATTTCTTCTGATTGGTTGGGTGGCCTGTAATATACACCTATGGTAATGTCACTTTTTTCCCCTTTTATATTGACCCATATACATTCTAGAGAGATTTTATCTTGGATCATGTGCATTTCTGTAGATATGTAGTGTTCTCTTACATATAGTGCAACTCCCCCTCCTCTTTTTGTAGACCTGTTTCTTTTGAACAATTTGTCAACGCTGTGACAAACTGAACTGAAGCCATTTTTCATTTTGTCTTCGTTGCCACATTTTAGTTTAGAGATTTTAGATGAAGGAGGGGGAGGGGGGATGTTAAGTTTCTAAGTTAGCCATAACAATACTTCTGTGTGAGAATCAAGGTTAGTCCTGATAAGAGTTTTGGCAGGCTGAAAAGCTGGGAGGAGAGCCCGCGTTTTGAAATAATTGGTGAATGTGATTTATGACAGCAATTTGGGGTAGGAATTGCAACTTGTTACTTTGTAGCCTGAGGGAGGGGATTTTAGTCTTTGGTTCACCTTTGTATGTGCCGATATCTTCTTTCCTAAATAAAATGTTCTTGAAGGAAGAAATCCTTGCCTTGAAGTTCTTTTAAATGGTTTCATCTATTGGAACCATGACATTAACCCAAGACTCACTTTTATTTTAACTTGACGGGGTCCTGAGCTCCATTCGCCTACCCAAAGCTTGGGGGAGGCAGACAAAGACTCGGAAGAACCCAAAATGGAGAAAAAGGAGGAACCTGTCACCAGCACCGCAACCACAGCTGCTACCTCAGTGGTTGGAGTGCAGGCCATTGCCCCGATAGAGAGTGTGGTTTCAGTAACTCCAGATGCAGATGCGAGACCGAAAGAATGGGAACACATCTGGTCATTGGAGTGGACCCGGCCTAGTGGTGATTCGTGGTGTTCAGAGGCGCCCCAGCCGAAAAAGAATTCTGCAAAGGCAGCTGAAGCTGATTTTCCGCTGACTGCCTCCCACGAGTCACGCTCTCCTGATCGAAGAGGCGCTAAGTGTGTGGCACCTTCGGATGAGTCGGGTGAGTGGAAATACCTGACAGCAATTTGGAGCCAGTCAGTCGAGTGTTTGAGAGAGAGGTTTGAAGGACTGGACGTGGGAAGTAAGGAGCAGATCACCCTCCAGTTACTTATCAGTGAGCGGGATGACAGACACCCCCAAGATCATTCCCAGTCCAGGAGGAGTCCCAGTCCCATAGCCAGAGCCAGGGCCACCTCCTCGAGACCGAAGCCACCGGCTTTAACTTCTAGTCCAGTGCAGAGGCGAAGTCCAGATCATTATCAGCGGCGTGCTAGCCCCGATCGTCGTCAACAGCCATTGAGCCCTGACCGCCATCAACGTCGTGACAGCCCTGATCGTTGAGAACGGTATGTTAGCCCTGAATGGTGTCACCGCTACGCGAGCCCCAACTGGTACCCATGTCATGTTAGCCCAGACTGCCATCGGCGCAGGACAAGCCCCGATCGTTGCCGATATCCTGATAGCCCTGACAGGTATCCACGTCGGGCTAGTCCAGATCATTATCGATACCAGGCCAGTCCCGACCACCGTTACTGTCGCCACACCAGTCCAGGCCCCCCGCCAAGGGTTGATCGGGCAGGGGGAATCCAACGAGATCTAGTGCAACAGTATGGGTGGCTGTGCACTCTCTTAGACAGGCAGCAGCCCATAGCAGCTCCTCCTTTCAAACCGTTTGATCGATACTCCGAGAAGTTAACTTTCTTCCTTAACCAAGTGCGCTCCTACATGAACAGAAATGCCAATGCCTACCTGGACCCTGCCGCTATGGTTGACGTGATAGCAGTGAATCTAGAGGGGGAGGCATCGGAATGGCTGAACAGCCTGCACAATGAGCAAGCACCTGAGCTATGGGACTACAATCTATTCATCCAAGGGTTAAGAACCAGGTTTGAGGATGAATCCATAGCTTTGCAAGCTGAGAAGGACATTCACGAAGTAAAGCAGGGAGGCAGACCAGCGAAGGAATATGTGCATGAATTCCGGAGAGTGGCGGGCAGAATTGAGCAATGGCCAGAATGATCCCTGGTCCACCATTTCAAGAACGGCCTGGACCCCAATCTATTCCAGGCTTGTGTCTACCGAGGAATTCCCGACCAACTTCAGGAGTGGTATCATGTGGCAGTGAAATTGGACATCGAGCTAACCCGCTACAAAAAACCACCAATTCCTGGACCTGGACCGAGACCAGACCAGATGAGATGGCCACCTGCCCGACGAACCCCAGCAACTGGGATGACTGAACCTCCAAAATCATCTTCGGGACTGCCGATCAAGTGTTTTAGATGTGGCCAGCCGGACCACCGGGCAACAGCTTGCCCCGTTCCTTTTCCTCATCAGAAAAGCATCTCAGCCCCGCCAGAAAAGAGAAAAGGAAGCCAGCCTTCCACCAGAGAGAAATCAAATTGGATTACTCAAGAGCAAATTACCTAAGTCGCCTCACCCACTCAAGAGAAGGTCGAGGCCCCAGCTGAAACTGCCATCACACCTGCTCCATATGACAGCGATGAGGGGGAGAATGAACCAATGGTGAGTCAGCCTATTCCGCCTTTTTCTCTCTCTGCCAAACTTATAGTCCCTAAGACAGGCGCTCAAATGGACTTACGAGTGTTGGTGGACTCGGGGTGTTCACAATGCCTAATTAACCTCCCAACTGTCCTAAAGTTAGGCATCAGGGCGAGGCAACTCTGCAACCCCATGAAATTTGAACAGGCAGACGGATCTTTAATGGGCGGAACTCTAATAACCCACCTAACAGAGCCAGTGCGGCTAGAAGTGGGAGAGCATTGAGAATTCATTAGATTTGTGGTAGCTCCAAAAATGACTGAAGCGGTGATTCTAGGTTTAGCTTGGTTGGACAAGTGGAAACCCTTCATATGGTGGGAGAATGGGATGAGAACCTTGAGATTACCTATAGGGCCATCAACTCCCAGCTCCTCCCATGACGCTAGCGGGGGAGCAAAACCTCCATCCGAGACAATAAAAATAGCAATTCCCCTGCCAGGAAAGCCTCTCGTTCCCAGCGAATACCGAGACTTGGCAGAGGTCTTTAGTGAGGCAGAATGTGACGTCCTGCCACCCCATAGTACAAATGACTGTGCCATTGAGATTTTGCTGGGAGCCAAGTTGCCAAAGCCGAAGATGTATGCCATGACTCCCCTCGAGGTGGAAGAATTACGGCAGTACATCGACAAGAATTTAGCCAGAGGTTTCATTGAGCCTGCCAAATCAAAAGTAGCTGCCCCGGTGCTCTTTAAAGAGAAAAAAGATGGGTCGCTTAGGCTCTGTGTGGACTTCAAAGGTCTCAACAGAGTGAGTGTGGAGAATATATACCCCCTTCCTTTAATGAAGGACTTGTTAGCCCATCAGGCGAAGTGGTGAATTTTTACCAAATTAGACCTAAGAGAGGCATACTACCACGTGAGGATAAGAGAAGGTGATGAATGGAAAACTGCTTTCAACAGCCCTCTGGGTAGCTATCAGTTTAAAGTTATGCCCTTTGGATTACAAGGAGCTCCTGCCGTGTTCATGCAACTGATTAACCAGGTGCTACATAAACATTTATACAAAGTGGTTTTGGTGTATCTTGATGACATCTTAATCTATACAGAGACTATGGCAGAGCATATAAGCTTAGTGTGAGAGGTACTGAAAAAACTGCTGAACGCTAAGCTCTATGCCAAACTCTCAAAATGCGAATTCCATCAGACACGTTTAGATTATCTGGGCTATAGAATTTCCAACGAAGGCATTGAAATGGATCCAACTAAGGTGAAAGCTGTGATAGAATGGCAGCCCCCAAAGACTCGGAAACAACTCCAAAGCTTCCTGGGATTTGCTAATTTCTATCGTCAGTTCATCCCTTCATTTGCCGAGATTGCTTTGCCCCTTACTGAACTATTGAAAACCGGTAAAGATGGGGGAAAACCGCGCCCAGGTCAGCCTCTGCACTGGTCGTTAGAATGCCAAACCGCTTTTGAGAATTTAAAAAGACTGTTTGCTGCTGAACCAATTCTAAAACTCCCCCATCCTGAAGAGCAATTTGTAATTCAAGCCGATGCTAGCAATGTGGCTGTGGGGGCAGTACTCCTACAAAAGAATCATGAGGGGGTTTTGCATCCCTGTGCTTACACTTCAAAAAAGTTCACTGACACAGAGTGGAGGTGGGCCATTTGGGAGAAAGAAGCCTTTGCGATTAGATGGGCTTTGGTAATGTGGCATCATTTCCTGGAAGGGAGCAAGGTGCCTTTTGAAGTATGGACCAATCACAAAAATTTAGAGGCATTGAGAACTCCCCGTAAACTGTCTCCTAAACAAGTACGCTGGGCGCAATATTTTAATCGTTTTAATTTCACCCTGAAAGAATTTCTTAGCTGATGCCCTCTCCAGATTACCCCAATACAAAAGCCAACATGAACAAGTCGTAGATTCTATTATGCCTCCACCTCAAGTTATTTCTCAAATAACTTCCCAGAGTCACCAATCTGCAAAGACTCTTAACCCTGACGATCCTTTGACAAAGAAGTTAAAACAAGAATTGATTATTAACCAATGGTTCAAGGACAATTAAGCCGCCCTTACCCATAGGGATGGTCTAGCTTGGAAAGGGGGGAAATTATATTTACCTAAATCACTCAGACTCCAAGCGCTCCAACGCAGTCATAATGTTAAACAAGCTTGTCATTTTGGTTACCTAAAGACACTACACTTAATCCGGAGGCAATTTTGGTGGCCAGGCTTAAAGAAGGATGTGGAGAACTATGTAAAAAGCTGTGCAGTCTGTGCTACCATGAAAAGAAACCCAGGAAAACCTCCTGGGCTATTGCAGCTTGTTGCAGATCCTTCCCAACCATGGGGAAAAATCCCTATGGAGTTTATCGTTGAATTACCTGAGAGTAGAGGAAATACGGTAATATGGACTGTGATTGATCTATTTTCAAAGCAGGCTCATTTTATTACCTGCTCAGGCCTCCCTTCTGCCCAGAAATTGGCTAAGATGTTCCTTAAGCATATTTACAGACTACACGGCATGCCAAAGCGAATAATTTCCAACAGGGGGGTGCAGTTTACGGCCAGGTTCTGGAGGGACTTTCTAAAATTAATTGGTTTTACACAAGGACTGTCATCGGCTTTTCACCCATCTACGAATGGGGCGGCTGAAAAAGTGAACGCAATGGTGGAACAATATCTTAGATGCTATGTGGATTACCAACAGACAAATTGGACTGATCTCCTCCCTTTCGCTGAGGTGGCTTATAACAACACTGTACACAGTAGCACCGGATTTATGCCATTTAAAATAGCCACAGGGAGGGATTTCATCCCAATGCCTGAATACCCCCAGGAACCACCTGCATCTCAGACTTTAGATCAATGGGTGTCCGCTTGGAAGGAGGTGTGGGACAATGCGAAGAAAGCTTTGAAAAAAGCCTGAGACTTACAAAAAACAAGCTGATAAGAAAAGGGCACCTCAAAAGTCATTTCATGTGGGAGAGAAGGTTTATCTTTCCACAAAATATTTAAGACTCAAATTACCTAGGGAAAAATTGGGGCCGAAATACCTGGGACCTTTTCCCATAGTGCGGATTTTAAACCCAGTGACTGTGGAACTAAAACTCCCTCGACTTTTAGGAAACATCCACCCAGTATTTCACTGCAGTTTCTTGAAGCCTTTCAGACATTCTACTCTGAGACCCCCTCTCAAGAAAACACCTGGTCCGCTTGTGGTAGCTGGAGAGACTCATTACGAAGTGAAGCATATTCTTGATGCTAGATTGTATAAAGAGAAATAGCAATATTTAGTGCAGTGGAAGGGATATCTATTATCAGAGGCTACCTGGGTGAAGTGTACTGATGTGAAAGCTGATAGGCTCATACGTAAATTTTATGATAAACATCCGAACAAACCGAGGGGGGATTCCTAACTTTTATTCTTGTTTGATTTGCAGGATTTCTCCTTTCTTTTAAGAGGAGCCGAATGTCAATGCTGTGACAAACTGAACTGAAGCCATTTTTCATTTTGTCTTGGTTGCCACATTTTAGTTTAGAGATTTTAGATGATGGAGGGGGAGGGGGGATGTTAAGTTTCTCAGTTAGCTGTAACAATACTTCTGTGTGAGAATCAAGATCAGTCCTGATAAGAGTTTTGGCAGGCTGAAAAGCTGGGAGGAGAGCCCGCGTTTTGAAATAATTAGTGAATGCGATTTATGATAGCAATTTGGGGTGGGAATTGCTTTTGAGAGAGAGGGAGGCTTTTGAGAGAAAAAGGCTTTTGAGAGATGGGGCTTTTCAGAGAGAATTTTTGAGAGATAGAGAGAGGCTTTTAAGAGAGGGGGGCTTTTGAGAGAGAGAGAGAGAGAGGCTTTTGACAGTGAGAGGCTTTTGAGAGAGAGAGGCTTTTGCGAGATGGGGTTTTTGAGAGATGGGGCTTTTGAGAGAGAATCTTTTGAGCGAGAGATAGAGGGGCTTTTGAGAGAGAGAGAGGATTTTCAGAGAGACAGGCTTTTCAGAGAGAGAGATATATAGAGGCTTTTCAGAGAGAGAGACTTTTGAGAGAGAGAGGCTTTTGAGAGAGAGGTGCTTTTGAGAGAGAGAGGATTTTGAGAGAGAAACATAGAGGCTTTTGAGGGGTTTAAGAGAGAGAGGCTTTTGAGTTTTTGTTTGAGAGAGAGAGGCTTTTGAGAGAGAAAGATAGAGGCTTTTGAGAGGGGGTTTGAGACAGAGAGGTTTTTGTTTGTGTGTCTGTGTGTGTGAGAGAGAGAGGCTTTTGAGAGAGAGAGAGATATATAGAGGCTTTTGACAGTGAGAGGCTTTTGAGAGAGGATTTTGAGAGAGAGGGAGGATTTTGAGAGAAAAAGGCTTTTGAGAGATGGGGCTTTTGAGAGAATTTTTGAGAGAGAAAGAGAGAGGCTTTTTAGAGAGAGGCTTTTTAGAGAGAGAGGCTTTTTAAAGAGAGAGGCTTTTGAGAGAGATATATAGAGGCTTTTGAGAGACAGAGAGAGAGAGAGGCTTTTGAGAGAGAGGGGGGTTTGAGAGAGAGAGGATTTTGAGAGAGAGAGATATAGAGGCTTTTGACAGTGAGAGGCATTTGAGAGAGAGAGAGGCTTTTGAGAGAGAGGGAGGCTTTTGAGAGAAAAAGGCTTTTGACAGATGGGGCTTTTGAGAGATAATTTTTGAGAGATAGAGAGAGGCTTTTTAGAGAGAGAGGCTTTTTAAAGAGAGAGGCTTTTGAGAGAGATATATAGAGGCTTTTGAGAGAGAGAGAGAGAGGCTTTTGAGAGAGAGAGAGGAGGGGTTGAGAGAGAGAGGATTTTGAGAGAGAGAGATATAGAGGCTTTTGACAGTGAGAGGCATTTGAGAGAGAGAGAGGCTTTTGAGAGAGAGGGAGGCTTTTGAGAGAAAAAGGCTTTTGACAGATGGGGCTTTTGAGAGATAATTTTTGAGAGATAGAGAGAGGCTTTTGAGAGAGGGGGCTTTTGAGAGAGAGAGAGGCTTTTGACAGTGAGAAGCTTTTGAGAGAGAGAGAGGATTTTGAGAGAGAGAGAGAGAGAGAGGCTTTTGACAGTGAGAGGCTTTTGAGAGAGAGAGGCTTTTGCGAGATGGGGTTTTTGAGAGATGGGGCTTTTGAGAGAGAATCTTTTGAGCGAGAGATAGAGGGGCTTTTGAGAGAGAGAGAGGATTTTCAGAGAGACAGGCTTTTCAGAGAGAGAGATATATAGAGGCTTTTCAGAGAGAGAGACTTTTGAGAGAGAGAGAGAGATTGAGGATTTTGAGAGAGGCTTTTGAGAGAGAGAGGATTTTGAGAGAGAAACATAGAGGCTTTTGAGGGGGGTTTAAGAGAGAGAGGCTTTTGAGTGTTTGTTTGAGAGAGAGAGGCTTTTGAGAGAGAAAGATAGAGGCTTTTGAGAGGGGGTTTGAGACAGAGAGGTTTTTGTTTGTGTGTCTGTGTGTGTGAGAGAGAGAGGCTTTTGAGAGAGAGAGAGATATATAGAGGCTTTTGACAGTGAGAGGCTTTTGAGAGAGGATTTTGAGAGAGAGGGAGGATTTTGAGAGAAAAAGGCTTTTGAGAGATGGGGCTTTTGAGAGAATTTTTGAGAGAGAAAGAGAGAGGCTTTTTAGAGAGAGGCTTTTTAGAGAGAGAGGCTTTTTAAAGAGAGAGGCTTTTGAGAGAGATATATAGAGGCTTTTGAGAGACAGAGAGAGAGAGAGGCTTTTGAGAGAGAGGGGGGTTTGAGAGAGAGAGGATTTTGAGAGAGAGAGATATAGAGGCTTTTGACAGTGAGAGGCATTTGAGAGAGAGAGAGGCTTTTGAGAGAGAGGGAGGCTTTTGAGAGAAAAAGGCTTTTGACAGATGGGGCTTTTGAGAGATAATTTTTGAGAGATAGAGAGAGGCTTTTTAGAGAGAGAGGCTTTTTAAAGAGAGAGGCTTTTGAGAGAGATATATAGAGGCTTTTGAGAGAGAGAGAGAGAGGCTTTTGAGAGAGAGAGAGGAGGGGTTGAGAGAGAGAGGATTTTGAGAGAGAGAGATATAGAGGCTTTTGACAGTGAGAGGCATTTGAGAGAGAGAGAGGCTTTTGAGAGAGAGGGAGGCTTTTGAGAGAAAAAGGCTTTTGACAGATGGGGCTTTTGAGAGATAATTTTTGAGAGATAGAGAGAGGCTTTTGAGAGAGGGGGCTTTTGAGAGAGAGAGAGGCTTTTGACAGTGAGAAGCTTTTGAGAGAGAGAGAGGATTTTGAGAGAGAGAGAGAGATTGAGGATTTTGACAGTGAGAGGCTTTTGAGAGAGAGAGGATTTTGAGAGAGAAACATAGAGGCTTTTGAGGGGGGTTTAAGAGAGAGAGGCTTTTGAGTGTTTGTTTGAGAGAGAGAGGCTTTTGAGAGAGAAAGATAGAGGCTTTTGAGAGGGGGTTTGAGACAGAGAGGTTTTTGTTTGTGTGTCTGTGTGTGTGAGAGAGAGAGGCTTTTGAGAGAGAGAGAGAGATATAGAGGCTTTTGACAGTGAGAGGCTTTTGAGAGAGAGAGGATTTTGAGAGAGGAGGGAGGCTTTTGAAGAGAAAAAGGCTTTTGAGAGATGGTGGATTTGAGAGCAATTTTTTGAGAGAGAAAGGAGAGGCTTTTTAGAGAGAAGGCCTTTTTGAGAGAGAGGGCTTTTTAAAGAGAGAGCTTTTGAGAGAGAGAGAGGCTTTTGAGAGAGAGAGGTGAGAGGAGAGGTGCTTTTGAGAGAGAGGATTTTGAGAGAGAAACATAGAGGCTTTTGAGGGCGGTTTAAGAGAGAGAGGATTTTGAGTGTTTGAGAGAGAGAGGCTTTTGAGAGAGAAAGATAGAGGCTTTTGAGAGGGGGTTTGAGACAGAGAGGTTTTTGTTTGTGTGTGTGTGTGAGAGAGAGATAGAGGCTTTTGAGAGAGAGAGAGATATAGATGCTTTTGACATGGAGAGGATTTTGAGAGAGAGAGGATTTTGAGAGAGAGGGAGGCTTTTGAGAGAAAAAGGCTTTTGAGAGAATTTTTGAGAGAGAAAGAGAGAGGCTTTTTAGAGAGGCTTTTTAGAGAGAGGCTTTTTAAAGAGAGAGGCTTTTGAGAGAGATATATAGAGGCTTTTGAGAGAGAGAGAGATAGAGGCTTTTGAGAGAGAGGGGGGGGGATTTTGAGAGAGAGAGGATTTTGAGAGAGAGATATATAGAGGCTTTTGACAGTGAGAGGCATTTGAGAGAGAGAGAGGCTTTTGAGAGAAAAAGGCTTTTGACAGATGGGGCTTTTGAGAGATACTTTTTGAGAGATAGAGAGAGACTTTTGAGAGAGGGGGGTTTTTGGAGAGAGAGAGGCTTTTGACAGTGAGAAGCTTTTGAGAGAGAGAGAGAGAGAGGATTTTGAGAGAGAGAGAGAGGATTTTGAGAGAGAGAGAGATTGAGGACTTTGACAGTGAGAGGCTTTTGAGAGAGAGAGAGACTTTTGAGAGAGAGGGAGGCTTTTGAGAGAAAATGGCTTTTGAGAGATGGAGCTTTTGAGAGAGAATTTTTGAGAGATAGAGAGAGTCTTTTGAGAGAGAGGGGGGCTTTTGAGAGAGAGAGAGAGAGGCTTTTGAGAGAGAGGCTTTTGAGAGATGGGGATTTTGAGAGATGGGGCTTTTGAGAAGGAATCTTTTGAGAGAGAGATAGAAGGGCTTTTGAGAGAGAGAGGCTTTTTAGAGAGAGAGAGGCTCTTGTGAGAGAGGGGCTTTTGAGAGAGAAGCATAGAGGCTTTTGAGGGGGGTTTAAGAGAGACAGGCTTTTGAGTGTTAGAGAGAGACAGGCTTTTGAGAGAGAAGGATAGAGGCTTTTGAGAGGGGGTTTGAGACAGAGAGGCTTTTGTGTGTGTGTGTGTGTGTGTTGTGAGAGGAGAGGCTTTTGAGAGAGAAGGCTTTTGAGAGAGAGGGAGGCTTTTGAGAGAGAGAGGATTTTGAGAGAAAACATAGAGGCTTTTGAGGGGGGTTTAAGAGAGAGAGGCTTTTGAGAGAGAAATATAGAGGCTTTTGAGAGGGGTTTTGAGACAGAGAGGTTTTTGTTTGTGTGTCTGTGTGTGAGAGAGTGAGAGGCTTTTGAGAGAGAGGGAGGATTTTGAGAGAAAAAGGCTTTTGAGAGATGGGGCTTTTGAGAGAATTTTTGAGAGAGAAAGAGAGAGGCTTTTTAGAGAGAGGCTTTTTAGAGAGAGAGGCTTTTTAAGAGAGAGGCTTTTGAGAGAGATATATAGAGGCTTTTTGAGAGACAGAGAGAGAGAGAGGCGTTGAGAGAGGGGGGGTTTGAGAGAGAGAGGATTTTGAGAGAGAGAGATATAGAGGCTTTTGACAGTGAGAGGCATTTGAGAGAGAGAGAGGCTTTTGAGAGAGAGGGAAGGCTTTTGAGAGAAAAGGCTTTTGACAGATGGGGCTTTTGAGAGATAATTTTTGAGAGATAGAGAGAGGCTTTTTATAGAGAGTCTTTTTAGAGAGAGAGGCTTTTTAAAGAGAGAGGCTTTGAGAGAGAGATATAGAGGCTTTTGAGAGAGAGAGAGAGAGGCTTTTGAGAGAGAGAGGGGGGGGGTTGAGAGAGAGAGGATTTTGAGAGAGAGAGATATAGAGGCTTTTGACAGTGAGAGGCATTTGAGAGAGAGAGAGGCTTTTGAGAGAGAGGGAGGCTTTTGAGAGAAAAAGGCTTTTGACAGATGGGGCTTTTGAGAGATAATTTTTGAGAGATAGAGAGAGGCTTTTGAGAGAGGGGGGCTTTTGAGAGAGAGAGAGGCTTTTGACAGTGAGAAGCTTTTGAGAGAAAGAGAGGATTTTGAGAGAGAAAGATAGAGGCTTTTGAGAGAGAGAGAGATTGAGGATTTTGACAGTGAGAGGCTTTTGAGAGAGAGGGAGGCTTTTGAGAGAGAGAGGATTTTGAGAGAGAAACATAGAGGCTTTTGAGGGGGGTTTAAGAGAGAGAGGCTTTTGAGTGTTTGTTTGAGAGAGAGAGGTTTTTGAGAGAGAAAGATAGAGGCTTTTGAGAGAGAGAGGTGCTTTTGAGAGAGAGAGGATTTTGAGAGAGAGAGAGGCTTTTGACAGTGAGAAGCTTTTGAGAGATAGAGAGAGGCTTTTGAGAGAGGGGGGGGCTTTTGAGAGAGAGATATATAGAGGATTTTGAGAGAGAGAGATAGAGAGGCTTTTGACAGTGAGAGCCTTTTGAGAGAGAGAAAGGCTTTTGAGAGAAGGGGCTTTTGAGAGATAGAAAGAGGCTTTTGAGAGAGAGGGGGGCTTTTGAGAGAGAGAGTATTTTGAGAGAGAGGGAGGCTTTTGAGAGAAAAAGGCTTTTGAGAGATGGGGCTTTTGAGAGATAGAGAGAGGCTTTTGAGCGAGAGGGAGGCTTTTGAGAGAAAAGGGCTTTTGAGAGATGGGGCTTTTGAGAGAGAATTTTTGAGAGATAGAGAGAGGCTTTTGAGAGAGGGGGGGCTTTTGAGTGAGAGAGGCTTTTGAGAGAGGGGGGCTTTTGAGAGATGGGGCTTTTGAGAGAGAGAGAGAGAGAGGCTTTTGAGAGAGAGAGGCTTTTTAAAGAGAATATTTTGAGACTTGTGTGACAGAGAAATATGTTTTTGAGAGAGAGATGTTTGAGAGAGGGGGGCTTTTGAGAGAGAGAAATAGAGTCTTTTGAGAGAGAGAGAGGCTTTTGAAAGAGAGGATTTTGAGAGAGGGGGAGCTTTTGAGAGAGAGGGAGAGGCTATTGAGAGACAGATAGAAGCTTTTGAGAGAGAGAGTAAGAGAGAGAGGCTTTGGAAAAACTTGTGTGAGAGAGAAATATGTTTTTGAGAGAGAGACTTTGGAGAGAGAGGATTTAGAGAGAGAGAGCCTTTTGAGAGAGAGATGCTTTTGAGAGGGAGAGGGGATTTTGAGAGTGGTGGCTTTTGAGAGATAGGCTTTTGTGTGTGTGTATGTGTGTATGAGAGAGAGAGGCTTTTTAGATAGAGGCTTCTGAGAGGCAGAGAGAGGCATTTGAGACAGAGGCTTTTCAGAGAGAAAGAGTTTTGAGAAAGACAGATAGAGGCTTTTGAGAGAGAGGGAGGCTTTTGAGAGAAAAAGGCTTTTGAGAGATAGAGAGAGGCTTTTGAGAGTGAGGGGGCTTTTTAAAGAGAGAGATGTAGAGGCTTTTGACAATGAGAGGCTTTTGAGAGAGAGAGGCTTTTGAGAGAGAGACACTTTTGAAAGAGAGAGGCTTTTGAGAGAATATTTTGAGAGAGAGAGAGGCTTTTGAGAGAGAGAGAGAGGCTTTTGAGAGAGAATATTTTGAGAGAGAGAGAGGCTTTTGAGAGACAGGGGGCTTTTGAGAGGGAGGGTCTTTTGAAAAAGAGAGGCTTTTGAGAGAGGGGGACTTTTGAGAGAGAGAGAGGCTTCGGAGAGACAGAGAGAGACATTTGAGAGAGAGACGCTTTGAGAGAGAGGCTTTTCAGAGAGAGGGGTGCTTTGAGAGAGAGAGGCTTTTTAGAGAGAAAGGCTTTTGAGAGAGCAGGGCTTTTGAAAGAGAATATTTTGAGAGTGGGAGAGGATTTTGAGAGAGGGAGCTTTTGATAGACAGATATAGAGGCTTTTGGGAGATATAAATATAGAGAGACGTTTGAGAGAGAGAGAGAGGCTTTTAAGAGAGAGGCTTTTGAGAGAGAGAGCAGCTTTTGAGAGAGTGAGAGGCTTTTGAGAGAGAGAGAGAGAGGATTTTGAGAGAGAGAGAGGATTTTGAGAGAGAGAGAGATTGAGGACTTTGACAGTGAGAGGCTTTTGATAGAGAGAGAGACTTTTGAGAGAGAGGGAGACTTTTGAGAGAAAATGGCTTTTGAGAGATGGAGCTTTTGAGAGAGAAGGATAGAGGCTTTTGAGAGGGGGTTTGAGACAGAGAGGCTTTTGTGTGTGTGTGTGTGAGAGAGAGAGAGAGAGGCTTTTGAGAGAGAGAGATATAGAGGCTTTTGACAATGAGAGGCTTTTGAGAGAGAGAGGCTTTTGAGAGAGAGGGAGGCTTTTGAGAGAGAGAGGATTTTGAGAGAGAAACATAGAGGCTTTTGAGGGGGGTTTAAGAGAGAGAGGCTTTTGAGTGTTTGTTTGAGAGAGAGGCTTTTGAGAGAGAAAGATAGAGGCTTTTGAGAGGGGGTTTGAGACAGAGAGGTTTTTGTTTGTGTGTCTGTGTGTGTGAGAGAGAGAGGCTTTTGAGAGAGAGAGAGAGATATAGAGGCTTTTGACAGTGAGAGGCTTTTGAGAGAGAGAGGATTTTGAGAGAGAGGGAGGCTTTTGAGAGAAAAAGGCTTTTGAGAGATGGGGCTTTTGAGAGAATTTTTGAGAGAGAAAGAGAGGCTTTTTAGAGAGAGGCTTTTTAGAGAGAGAGGCTTTTTAAAGAGAGAGGCTTTTGAGAGAGATATATAGAGGCTTTTGAGAGACAGAGAGAGAGAGAGGCATTTGAGAGAGAGGGGGGGTTTGAGAGAGAGAGGATTTTGAGAGAGAAAGATATAGAGGCTTTTGACAGTGAGAGGCATTTGAGAGAGAGAGAGGCTTTTGAGAGAGAGGGAGGCTTTTGAGAGAAAAAGGCTTTTGACAGATGGGGCTTTTGAGAGATAATTCTTGAGAGATAGAGAGAGGCTTTTTAGAGAGAGGCTTTTTAGAGAGAGAGGCTTTTTAAAGAGAGGCTTTTGAGAGAGATATATAGAGGCTTTTGAGAGAGAGAGAGAGGATTTTGAGAGAGAGGGGGGGGTTGAGAGATTGAGGATTTTGACAGTGAGTGTCTTTTGAGAGAGAGAGAGACTTTTGAGAGAGAGGGAGGCTTTTGAGAGATGGAGCTTTTGAGAGAGAATTTTTGAGAGATAGAGAGAGGCTTTTGAGAGAGGGGGGGCTTTTGAGAGAGAGATATATAGAGGATTTTGAGAGAGAGAGATAGAGAGGCTTTTGACAGTGAGAGCCTTTTGAGAGAGAGAAAGGCTTATGAGAGATGGGGCTTTTGAGAGATAGAAAGAGGCTTTTGAGAGAGAGGGGGGCTTTTGAGAGAGAGAGTATTTTGAGAGAGAGGGAGGCTTTTGAGAGAAAAAGGCTTTTGAGAGATGGGGCTTTTGAGAGATAGAGAGAGGCTTTTGAGCGAGAGGGAGGCTTTTGAGAGAAAAGGGCTTTTGAGAGATGGGGCTTTTGAGAGAGAATTTTTGAGAGATAGAGAGAGGCTTTTGAGAGAGGGGGGGCTTTTGAGTGAGAGAGGCTTTTGAGAGAGGGGGGCTTTTGAGAGATGGGGCTTTTGAGAGAGAGAGAGAGAGAGGCTTTTGAGAGAGAGAGGCTTTTTAAAGAGAATATTTTGAGACTTGTGTGACAGAGAAATATGTTTTTGAGAGAGAGATGTTTGAGAGAGGGGGGCTTTTGAGAGAGAGAAATAGAGTCTTTTGAGAGAGAGAGAGGCTTTTGAAAGAGAGGATTTTGAGAGAGGGGGAGCTTTTGAGAGAGAGGGAGAGGCTATTGAGAGACAGATAGAAGCTTTTGAGAGAGAGAGTAAGAGAGAGAGGCTTTGGAAAAACTTGTGTGAGAGAGAAATATGTTTTTGAGAGAGAGACTTTGGAGAGAGAGGATTTAGAGAGAGAGAGGCTTTTGAGAGAGAGATGCTTTTGAGAGGGAGAGGGGATTTTGAGAGAGGTGGCTTTTGAGAGATAGGCTTTTGTGTGTGTGTATGTGTGTATGAGAGAGAGAGGCTTTTTAGATAGAGGCTTCTGAGAGGCAGAGAGAGGCATTTGAGACAGAGGCTTTTCAGAGAGAAAGAGTTTTGAGAAAGACAGATAGAGGCTTTTGAGAGAGAGGGAGGCTTTTGAGAGAAAAAGGCTTTTGAGAGATAGAGAGAGGCTTTTGAGAGTGAGGGGGCTTTTTAAAGAGAGAGATGTAGAGGCTTTTGACAATGAGAGGCTTTTGAGAGAGAGAGGCTTTTGAGAGAGAGACACTTTTGAAAGAGAGAGGCTTTTGAGAGAATATTTTGAGAGAGAGAGAGGCTTTTGAGAGAGAGAGAGAGGCTTTTGAGAGAGAATATTTTGAGAGAGAGAGAGGCTTTTGAGAGACAGGGGGCTTTTGAGAGGGAGGGTCTTTTGAAAAAGAGAGGCTTTTGAGAGAGGGGGACTTTTGAGAGAGAGAGAGGCTTCGGAGAGACAGAGAGAGACATTTGAGAGAGAGACGCTTTGAGAGAGAGGCTTTTCAGAGAGAGGGGTGCTTTGAGAGAGAGAGGCTTTTTAGAGAGAAAGGCTTTTGAGAGAGCAGGGCTTTTGAAAGAGAATATTTTGAGAGTGGGAGAGGATTTTGAGAGAGGGAGCTTTTGATAGACAGATATAGAGGCTTTTGGGAGATATATATATAGAGAGACGTTTGAGAGAGAGAGAGAGGCTTTTAAGAGAGAGAGGCTTTTGAGAGAGAGAGAGCAGCTTTTGAGAGAGTGAGAGGCTTTTGAGAGAGAGAGAGAGAGAGGATTTTGAGAGAGAGAGAGGATTTTGAGAGAGAGAGAGATTGAGGACTTTGACAGTGAGAGGCTTTTGATAGAGAGACTTTTGAGAGAGAGGGAGACTTTTGAGAGAAAATGGCTTTTGAGAGATGGAGCTTTTGAGAGAGAATTTTTGAGAGATAGAGAGAGTCTTTTGAGAGAGAGGGGGGCTTTTGAGAGAGAGAGAGAGAGAGAGAGCTTTTGAGAGAGAGGCTTTGAGAGATGGGGATTTTGAGAGATGGGGCTTTTGAGAAGGAATCTTTTGAGAGAGAGATAGAAGGGCTTTTGAGAGAGAGAGGCTTTTTAGAGAGAGAGAGGCTCTTGAGAGAGAGGGGCTTTTGAGAGAGAAGCATAGAGCCTTTTGAGGGGGTTTTAAGAGAGACAGGCTTTTGAGTGTTAGAGAGAGACAGGCTTTTGAGAGAGAAGGATAGAGGCTTTTGAGAGGGGGTTTGAGACAGAGAGGCTTTTGTGTGTGTGTGTGTGTGTGAGAGAGAGAGAGAGGCTTTTGAGAGAGAGAGATATAGAGGCTTTTGACAATGAGAGGCTTTTGAGAGAGAGAGGCTTTTGAGAGAGAGGGAGGCTTTTGAGAGAGAGAGGATTTTGAGAGAGAAACATAGAGGCTTTTGAGGGGGGTTTAAGAGAGAGAGGCTTTTGAGTGTTTGTTTGAGAGAGAGGCTTTTGAGAGAGAAAGATAGAGGCTTTTGAGAGGGGGTTTGAGACAGAGAGGTTTTTGTTTGTGTGTCTGTGTGTGTGAGAGAGAGAGGCTTTTGAGAGAGAGAGAGAGATATAGAGGCTTTTGACAGTGAGAGGCTTTTGAGAGAGAGAGGATTTTGAGAGAGAGGGAGGCTTTTGAGAGAAAAAGGCTTTTGAGAGATGGGGCTTTTGAGAGAATTTTTGAGAGAGAAAGAGAGGCTTTTTAGAGAGAGGCTTTTTAGAGAGAGAGGCTTTTTAAAGAGAGAGGCTTTTGAGAGAGATATATAGAGGCTTTTGAGAGACAGAGAGAGAGAGAGGCATTTGAGAGAGAGGGGGGGTTTGAGAGAGAGAGGATTTTGAGAGAGAAAGATATAGAGGCTTTTGACAGTGAGAGGCATTTGAGAGAGAGAGAGGCTTTTGAGAGAGAGGGAGGCTTTTGAGAGAAAAAGGCTTTTGACAGATGGGGCTTTTGAGAGATAATTCTTGAGAGATAGAGAGAGGCTTTTTAGAGAGAGGCTTTTTAGAGAGAGAGGCTTTTTAAAGAGAGGCTTTTGAGAGAGATATATAGAGGCTTTTGAGAGAGAGAGAGAGGATTTTGAGAGAGAGGGGGGGGTTGAGAGAGAGAGGATTTTGAGAGAGAGAGAGATAGAGGCTTTTGACAGTGAGAGGCATTTGAGAGAGAGAGAGGCTTTTGAGAGAGAGGGAGGCTTTTGAGAGAAAAAGGCTTTTGACAGATGGGGCTTTTGAGAGATAATTTTTGAGAGATAGAGAGAGGCTTTTGAGAGAGGGGGGCTTTTGAGAGAGAGAGAGGCTTTTGACAGTGAGAAGCTTTTGAGAGAAAGAGAGGATTTTGAGAGAGAAAGATAGAGGCTTTTGAGAGAGAGAGAGATTGAGGATTTTGACAGTGAGAGGCTTTTGAGAGAGAGGGAGGCTTTTGAGAGAGAGAGGATTTTGAGAGAGAAACATAGAGGCTTTTGAGGGGGGTTTAAGAGAGAGAGGCTTTTGAGTGTTTGTTTGAGAGAGAGAGGTTTTTGAGAGAGAAAGATAGAGGCTTTTGAGAGAGAGAGGTGCTTTTGAGAGAGAGAGGATTTTGAGAGAGAGAGAGGCTTTTGACAGTGAGAAGCTTTTGAGAGAGAGAGAGAGGATTTTGAGAGAGAGAGAGATTGAGGATTTTGACAGTGAGTGTCTTTTGAGAGAGAGAGAGAGACTTTTGAGAGAGAGGGAGGCTTTTGAGAGAAAAAGGCTTTTGAGAGATGGAGCTTTTGAGAGAGAATTTTTTAGAGATAGAGAGAGGCTTTTGAGAGAGGGGGGCTTTTGAGAGAGAGGGAGGCTTTTGAGAGAAAAAGGCTTTTGACAGATGGGGCTTTTGAGAGATAATTTTTGAGAGATAGAGAGAGACTTTTGAGAGAGGGGGGCTTTTGAGGAGAGAGAGAGGCTTTTGACAGTGAGAAGCTTTTGAGAGAGAGAGAGAGGATTTTGAGAGAGAGAGAGATTGAGGATTTTGACAGTGAGTGTCTTTTGAGAGAGAGAGAGACTTTTGAGAGAGAGGGAGGCTTTTGAGAGATGGAGCTTTTGAGAGAGAATTTTTGAGAGATAGAGAGAGGCTTTTGAGAGAGGGGGGGCTTTTGAGAGAGAGATATATAGAGGATTTTGAGAGAGAGAGATAGAGAGGCTTTTGACAGTGAGAGCCTTTTGAGAGAGAGAAAGGCTTATGAGAGATGGGGCTTTTGAGAGATAGAAAGAGGCTTTTGAGAGAGAGGGGGGCTTTTGAGAGAGAGAGTATTTTGAGAGAGAGGGAGGCTTTTGAGAGAAAAAGGCTTTTGAGAGATGGGGCTTTTGAGAGATAGAGAGAGGCTTTTGAGCGAGAGGGAGGCTTTTGAGAGAAAAGGGCTTTTGAGAGATGGGGCTTTTGAGAGAGAATTTTTGAGAGATAGAGAGAGGCTTTTGAGAGAGGGGGGGCTTTTGAGTGAGAGAGGCTTTTGAGAGAGGGGGGCTTTTGAGAGATGGGGCTTTTGAGAGAGAGAGAGAGGCATTTGAGACAGAGGCTTTTCAGAGAGAAAGAGTTTTGAGAAAGACAGATAGAGGCTTTTGAGAGAGAGGGAGGCTTTTGAGAGAAAAAGGCTTTTGAGAGATGGGGCTTTTGAGAGATAGAGAGAGGCTTTTGAGAGTGAGGGGGCTTTTTAAAGAGAGAGATGTAGAGGCTTTTGACAATGAGAGGCTTTTGAGAGAGAGAGGCTTTTGAGAGAGAGACACTTTTGAAAGAGACAGAGGCTTTTGAGAGAGAATATTTTGAGAGAGAGAGAGTCTTTTGAGAGAGAGAGAGAGGCTTTTGAGAGAGAATATTTTGAGAGAGAGAGAGGCTTTTGAGAGACAGGGGGCTTTTGAGAGGGAGGGTCTTTTGAAATAGAGGCTTTTGAGAGAGGGGGACTTTTGAGAGAGAGAGAGGCTTCGGAGAGACAGAGAGAGACATTTGAGAGAGAGACGCTTTGAGAGAGAGGCTTTTCAGAGAGAGGGGTGCTTTGAGAGAGAGAGGCTTTTTAGAGAGAAAGGCTTTTGAGAGAGCAGGGCTTTTGAAAGAGAATATTTTGAGAGTGGGAGAGGATTTTGAGAGAGGGAGCTTTTGATAGACAGATATAGAGGCTTTTGGGAGATATATATATAGAGAGACGTTTGAGAGAGAGAGAGAGGCTTTTAAGAGAGAGAGGCTTTTGAGAGAGAGAGAGCAGCTTTTGAGAGAGTGAGAGGCTTTTGAGAGAGAGAGAGAGAGAGGATTTTGAGAGAGAGAGAGGATTTTGAGAGAGAGAGAGATTGAGGACTTTGACAGTGAGAGGCTTTTGATAGAGAGACTTTTGAGAGAGAGGGAGACTTTTGAGAGAAAATGGCTTTTGAGAGATGGAGCTTTTGAGAGAGAATTTTTGAGAGATAGAGAGAGTCTTTTGAGAGAGAGGGGGGCTTTTGAGAGAGAGAGAGAGAGAGAGAGGCTTTTCAGAGAGATTTTGAGAGATGGGGCTTTTGAGAAGGAATCTTTTGAGAGAGAGATAGAAGGGCTTTTGAGAGAGAGAGGCTTTTTAGAGAGAGAGAGGCTCTTGAGAGAGAGGGGCTTTTGAGAGAGAAGCATAGAGCCTTTTGAGGGGGGTTTAAGAGAGACAGGCTTTTGAGTGTTAGAGAGAGACAGGCTTTTGAGAGAGAAGGATAGAGGCTTTTGAGAGGGGGTTTGAGACAGAGAGGCTTTTGTGTGTGTGTGTGTGTGAGAGAGAGAGAGAGAGGCTTTTTTTTTTTTATCATAACAAGTTTTATTAGTTTTTGTTTGTTTTACAGCCAAGTGCTTGTAACACATCGTGGAGATAGGGCACTCCAGGGAACACAACAAAAAATACAGTCATACATATACAATTTAAACTACTACTTTAAAAGTTCCCTCTTATGGTATACAATTCGAGCATTCCTAAAATATAAATTGTTTCTCACCTCTATTATTCCAATTTCAATTTATATTTCTCAATCAAATTATATCTCTTATTATATTTCACATACATGTTATGTAAATAAACATGAATTTATATATTTTAAAACTATTTCATTAGACATAGTAATATAATAACATTATAATAATAATAATAGGACAATAATTATTTCTATCATAAACAAGTAATATAACTATTATATCTTAATATTTCTCAACTATATTCTATTTCATATATTCTATCCAATATTTTCATAGATCAGTCCACGTCCCTAAAAGATTCCTCAATTGTTTCAGTTTAATCCATTTAATATCTCACTAATTACCATTCAATTCTTATAAATACAAATATCAATAATATTTCACCAGTCTCAATCTCAATCTAACTCCTTTAATTATAAATTTTCCAATTATTCTTATTGCCATTCCAAATCATACTCAAATCCATAATTTAAATCTAGTGTTGACTCATATCAAAGTGACCTTAAAGATCTCAAAAATATTAGTTCAATCAATGTCCAGAAGCCCTTTTTACCCATCAAATAAAATTTTAACTCTTATTTTTAAATCTAATTCTAGCTTTCTTTTTGTGCCAGGTAGGTTTCCACAACAGGGCTTCTAAGTCCTCCCATCTTAGTAACTGGCTAAAGGCCTTTTCCCACCATTGAGTCCAATCATATTCTTTTTCTCTTTTTTCCAGTGTTGTCTGTACTGTCATGTTGTCAACGTTTTTTGTGCCTCGTATTTGGAAGTCCAATCCTGTTGCTTTTAAAGTTGTAAATGTTTTAGTAGAGTTCTGCCTTTGATCATCAAAGAAATCCATCATGTAGGATGTGTCCTCTTCCTCTTCAATAAATTCAGTAGATTCAATAGATTGTAAATGTATTCCATCCATCTCATTAAGTTGTAGATCTGATTGTCTATCATAGTCAATCAAAGGTTGAGCTTCAATTTTTAATTCTGAGTCCTCCTTGAATCTAAGCGATCTAATATGTTCTTTAAGTTCCAGTCTTGCTTCCAAGATTTTTTCTAATATAAGTCCATAATTAATCTGTGAATAGGATTCCATCTTATTCTTTTTTTTTTTTTTTAGAGAAGTTCAGCTTAAAAAATAGATTGCAGCGTTATAAAATATAAAATGCAGACAGAAATATATTTCCAAAGAAAGATAGAGGAAAAAAAACAACCAATAGTCAAGACCAGCACAGAGATAAAAACTGGCAGTCAGTTGTTATATTGTAATCCAGTCTGGGCATCAGGCCAAAATCAGGAAGTGGGAGTTCAAAGAGCAAGTTACATTGTATCAGTCTGTTTCTGGGCTTCATGCCAAGTCCCAGGATGCATTGTATCCAAAATAATCTACATAACTCCGCCCAGAGAGCAAAAAGTTTTTTAGGCAGTACTGTTCAGGAGGGGGGGGGGAAACAAAGAACATTCCACCCCCTCCCTAAGGATTTTCACCTAAACTGAAGATAAACAAGCCAAAAGAGAAAGTCACAATAATCCGGATGCTCGAGTTCCAACTGCTTATGTAGACAAAATAAAATAGTAAAAAAAAAACAATAATTGTTTTTCCAAAGCCCGTTTTCCCCAGTAATCAAACGCTGCTTTCTCAAAATAGGGAAATAGTTTTTAAAGCTGTTAGCAGGGGAAAAGGTAAATTAACAAGAGGGAAGGAAAGTTCTCACCCGGATCTTCCACGGTGGTTCTTTTCGCTTAGATGTTGCTGTGACTTTCGGCTGGAGCAGCTGAGTGATCGGCCATGTTACTGGCCGATCTTTTCCCCGTCGGCCCAAAGGTGGTTTTCTCGGACCGCAGAGGGAGCCGCCGCTCCCTCCGCGATCAACGAGTGCCCTCCTCTACGGTGGTCGCCCCTACAGGGCGACTTTCGACCCTATCCAGGGTCTACCGGCGGGGGGAAACCGGACGGCCAAGAGAACGAGTTCTCTGCACGTCCGCGGGCGCTGCGACCGGAACCGGAAGTCGAGAGAGAGGCTTTTGAGAGAGAGAGATATAGAGGCTTTTGACAATGAGAGGCTTTTGAGAGAGAGAGGCTTTTGAGAGAGAGGGAGGCTTTTGAGAGAGAGAGGATTTTGAGAGAGAAACATAGAGGCTTTTGAGGGGGGTTTAAGAGAGAGAGGCTTTTGAGTGTTTGTTTGAGAGAGAGGCTTTTGAGAGAGAAAGATAGAGGCTTTTGAGAGGGGGTTTGAGACAGAGAGGTTTTTGTTTGTGTGTCTGTGTGTGTGAGAGAGAGAGGCTTTTGAGAGAGAGAGAGAGATATAGAGGCTTTTGACAGTGAGAGGCTTTTGAGAGAGAGAGGATTTTGAGAGAGAGGGAGGCTTTTGAGAGAAAAAGGCTTTTGAGAGATGGGGCTTTTGAGAGAATTTTTGAGAGAGAAAGAGAGGCTTTTTAGAGAGAGGCTTTTTAGAGAGAGAGGCTTTTTAAAGAGAGAGGCTTTTGAGAGAGATATATAGAGGCTTTTGAGAGACAGAGAGAGAGAGAGGCTTTTGAGAGAGAGGGGGGGTTTGAGAGAGAGAGGATTTTGAGAGAGAGAGATATAGAGGCTTTTGACAGTGAGAGGCATTTGAGAGAGAGAGAGGCTTTTGAGAGAGAGGGAGGCTTTTGAGAGAAGGCTTTTGACAGATGGGGCTTTTGAGAGATAATTCTTGAGAGATAGAGAGAGGCTTTTTAGAGAGAGGCTTTTTAGAGAGAGAGGCTTTTTAAAGAGAGAGGCTTTTGAGAGAGATATATAGAGGCTTTTGAGAGAGAGAGACAGAGGATTTTGAGAGAGAGAGGGGGGGGTTGAGAGAGAGAGGATTTTGAGAGAGAGAGATATAGAGGCTTTTGACAGTGAGAGGCATTTGAGAGAGAGAGAGGCTTTTGAGAGAGAGGGAGGCTTTTGAGAGAAAAAGGCTTTTGACAGATGGGGCTTTTGAGAGATAATTTTTGAGAGATAGAGAGAGGCTTTTGAGAGAGGGGGGCTTTTGAGAGAGAGAGAGGCTTTTGACAGTGAGAAGCTTTTGAGAGAAAGAGGATTTTGAGAGAGAGAGAGATTGAGGATTTTGACAGTGAGAGGCTTTTGAGAGAGAGGGAGGCTTTTGAGAGAGAGGATTTTGAGAGAGAAACATAGAGGCTTTTGAGGGGGGTTTAAGAGAGAGGCTTTTGAGTGTTTGTTTGAGAGAGAGAGGTTTTTGAGAGAGAGGGGGGCTTTTGAGTGAGAGAGGCTTTTGAGAGAGGGGGGCTTTTGAGAGATGGGGCTTTTGAGAGAGAGAGAGAGAGAGGCTTTTGAGAGAGAGAGGCTTTTTAAAGAGAATATTTTGAGACTTGTGTGACAGAGAAATATGTTTTTGAGAGAGAGATGTTTGAGAGAGGGGGGCTTTTGAGAGAGAGAAATAGAGTCTTTTGAGAGAGAGAGAGGCTTTTGAAAGAGAGGATTTTGAGAGAGGGGGAGCTTTTGAGAGAGAGGGAGAGGCTATTGAGAGACAGATAGAAGCTTTTGAGAGAGAGAGTAAGAGAGAGAGAGGATTTGGAAAAACTTGTGTGAGAGAGAAATATGTTTTTGAGAGAGAGACTTTGGAGAGAGAGGATTTAGAGAGAGAGAGGCTTTTGAGAGAGAGATGCTTTTGAGAGGGAGAGGGGATTTTGAGAGAGGTGGCTTTTGAGAGATAGGCTTTTGTGTGTGTGTATGTGTGTATGAGAGAGAGAGGCTTTTTAGATAGAGGCTTCTGAGAGGCAGAGAGAGGCATTTGAGACAGAGGCTTTTCAGAGAGAAAGAGTTTTGAGAAAGACAGATAGAGGCTTTTGAGAGAGAGGGAGGCTTTTGAGAGAAAAAGGCTTTTGAGAGATGGGGCTTTTGAGAGATAGAGAGAGGCTTTTGAGAGTGAGGGGGCTTTTTAAAGAGAGAGATGTAGAGGCTTTTGACAATGAGAGGCTTTTGAGAGAGAGAGGCTTTTGAGAGAGAGACACTTTTGAAAGAGACAGAGGCTTTTGAGAGAGAATATTTTGAGAGAGAGAGAGGCTTTTGAGAGAGAGAGAGAGGCTTTTGAGAGAGAGAGAGAGGCTTTTGAGAGAGAATATTTTGAGAGAGAGAGGCTTTTGAGAGACAGGGGGCTTTTGAGAGGGAGGGTCTTTTGAAAAAGAGAGGCTTTTGAGAGAGGGGGACTTTTGAGAGAGAGAGAGGCTTCGGAGAGACAGAGAGAGACATTTGAGAGAGAGACGCTTTGAGAGAGAGGCTTTTCAGAGAGAGGGGTGCTTTGAGAGAGAGAGGCTTTTTAGAGAGAAAGGCTTTTGAGAGAGCAGGGCTTTTGAAAGAGAATATTTTGAGAGTGGGAGAGGATTTTGAGAGAGGGAGCTTTTGATAGACAGATATAGAGGCTTTTGGGAGATATATAGAGAGAGAGACGTTTGAGAGAGAGAGAGGCTTTTAAGAGAGAGAGGCTTTTGAGAGAGAGAGAGCAGCTTTTGAGAGAGTGAGAGGCTTTTGAGAGAGAGAGGCTTTTTAGAGAGAGAGAGGCTTTTTAGAGAGAATATTTTGAGAGAGAGAGGCTTTTGAGAGAGAAGCTTTTGTGAGAGGGAAGTTTTTGAGAGAGAATATTTTGAGAGAGAGAGAGGCTTTTGAGAGAGAGAGCAGCTTTTGAGAGAGTGAGAGAGGCTTTTGAAAGAGAGAGATGTAGAGGCTGTTGACAATGAGAGTCTTTTGAGAGAGAGAGGCTTTTGAGAGAGAGAGACAGGCTTTTGAGAGAGAATATTTTGAGAGAGAGAGAGGCTTTTTAGAGAGAGAGAGTCGCTTTTCAGAGAGACAGGCTTTTGAGAGAGAAAGGCTTTTGAGGGAGAGAGACAGGCTTTTGAGAGAGAGAGAGAAAGAGACCTTTCAGAGTGAAAGACTTTTGAGAGAGAGAGAGAAACCTGAGAGAGAGAGGCTTTTGAGAGAGAGAGAGAGAGAGAGAGAGAGAGAGAGAGAGAGGCTTGAGGGAGAGAGGGTTTTGAGAGAGAGAGAATCTTTTTTGAGAGTGAGACTTTTGAGAGAGAGAGATGATTTTGAAAGAGAGAGAGGCTTTTGAGAGAGAGAGAGAGACTTTTGAGAGAGAGAGAGGCTTGAGGGAGAGAGGGTTTCGAGAAAGAGACGGTTTTGAGAGGGAGAATCTTTTTTGAGTGTGAGACTTTTGAAAGAGAGAGAGAGAATTAATTTTGAGAGAGAGAGAGGCTTTTGAGAGAGAGAGAGAGAGAGACACACCTTTGAGACAGAGGCTTTTGAGAGTGAGAGAGAGTGTGTCTTTTGAGAGAGAGGAGGCCTTTTGAGAGAGAAAGAGAGAGAGAGAGGTTTGAGATAGAGAGAGTGGCTTTTGAGAGAGAGAGAGGCTTTTGAGAGAGAGAGAGTGGCTTTGGAGAGAGAAAGAGAGAGACCTTTGAGAGAGAGAGAGGCTTTTGAGAGAGAGAGAAAGAGACCTTTCAGAGTGAAAGACTTTTGAGAGAGAGAGAGAAACTTAAGAGAGAGAGGCTTTTGAGAGAGAAAGAGAGAGACCTTTGAGAGAGAGAGGCTTTTCAGAGACAAAAAGACTTTTAAGAGAGAGAGAGAGACTTTTGAAAGAGAGAGAGTGGCTTATGGGAAAGAGCACGGACTTTAGAGAGAGAGAGGCTTTTAAGAGACAGAGGCTTTTGAGAGAGAGCGATAGTGGCTTTTTAAAGAGAGAGAGGCTTTTGAGAGAGAGTGTGTGGCTTTTAAGAGAGAGAGAGAGGCTTTTGAGAGAAAGAACTTTGAGAGAGAGACTTGCTTTTGAGAGAGAGAGGCTTTTGAGAGAGAAACTTTTGAGAGAGAGAGGCTTTTGAGAGAGAGAGAAGCTGGAGAGAGAGAGGATTTTGAGAGAGACCTTTGAGAGAGAGATAGAAGCTTGAGAGAGAGACGCTTTTGAGAGAGAAAGAGAGAGACCTTTGAGAGAGAGAGGCTTTTCAGAGACAAAAAGGCTTAAGAGAGAGAGAGAGACTTTTGAAAGAGAGAGAGTGGCTTATGGGAAAGAGCACGGACTTTAGAGAGAGAGAGGCTTTTAAGAGAGAGTGATAGTGGCTTCTTAAAGAGAGAGAGGCTTTTGAGAGAGATTGTGTGGCTTTTGAGAGAGAGAGACTTAACATGAAATATAGTATGAATGAAGAAAATGGAAATAAGAAACAATGGGACAACAAGGACAAATATTTTTTAAAAAAGAAGAATAAAGGGGGAAAATGTAAATAACAGAAGATTACAGTTACGAAATTGCTGTTTAAAAAAAAAAAGGAGTATACATTGTATGTTTATGTGTGTTATGTTTTGTTGTCTTAAAAAAATAAAAATATCTATAAAAAAAAAAAAAAGAGAGAGAGAGGCTTTTGAGAGAAAGAACTTTGAGAGAGAGACTTGCTTTTGAGAGAGATAGGCTTTTGAGAGAGAGAGAACCTTTTGAGAGAGAGAGGCTTTTGAGAGAGAGATAGAAGCTTGAGAGAGAGAGGCTTTTGAGAGAGAGAGTGTGTGGCTTTTGAGAGAGAGAGAGACCTTTGAGAGAGAGAGAGAGGCTTCTGAGAAAGTTTTTTGAGAGAGAGACTTTTGAGAGAGAGGGGCTTTTGAGAGAGAGAGAGAAGGTTTTGAGAGGGGGGCTTTTGAGAGAGAGACAGGCTTTTGAGAGAGAGAGAAACCTGAGAGAGAGGCTTTTGAGAGAGAGAGGCTTTTGAGTGAGAAAAAGGCTTTTAAGAGAGAGAGAGAGACTTTTGAAAGAGAGAGAGAGTGGCTTATGATTGAGAGGGGGGACTTTAGAGAGAGAGGGGGTTTGAGAGAGAGAGAGAAAAGCTTATGAGAGAGAGCAATAGTGGCTTTTTAAAGAGAGAGAGAGGCTTTTGAGAGAGAGAGTGTGGCTTTTGAGAGAGAGAGGCTTTTGAGAGAGAGAGACTTTTGAGAGAGAGAGAGAGAAAAAAAAAGCTTTTGAGAGGGGGGCTTTTGAGAGAGAGAGTGGCTTTTGAATGAGAGAGAGAGGCTTTTGAGAGAGAGAGAGAGAGAAGAAAGAGACCTTTCATGAAAGGCTTTTGAGAGAGAGAGAGCGAGAGTTTGAGAGAGAGAGACTTTTGAGAGAGACAAACTTTTGAGAGAGAGAGGCTTTTGAGAGAGAAAAAGAGCTTTTAAGAGAGAGAGAGAGAGAGTTTTTGAAAGAGAGAGAGTGGCTTTGATATGAGAGGGGGGACTTAGAGGAGAGAGAGAGAGGCTTAAGAGAGACAGAGAGGCTTAGAGAGCAGAGATAGTGGCATAGTGGCTTTTTAAAGAGAGAGAGAGGCTTTTGAGAGAGAGAGAGTGGCTTTTGAGAGAGAGAGAGTGGCTTTTGAGAGAGAGAGAGAGAAAGAGACCTTTCAGAGTGAAAGACTTTTGAGAGAGAGAGAGAAACTTGAGAGAGGCTTTTGAGAGAGAAAGAGAGTGACCTTTGAGAGAGAGAGAGGCTTTTGAGAGAGAGAGGCTTTTGAGAGAGAAAAAGAGGCTTTTAAGAGAGAGAGAGAGAGTTTTGAAAGAGAGAGAGAGTGGCTTATGATAGAGAGCGGGGACTTTAGAGAGAGAGAGAGAGGCTTTTAAGAGAGACAGAGAGGCTTATGAGAGAGAGCGATAGTGGCTTTTTAAAGAGAGAGAGAGGCTTTTGAGAGAGAGAGTGTGGCTTTTGAGAGAGAGAGAGAGGCTTTTGAGAGAGAGAGACTTTTGAGAGAGAGTGGCTTTTGAGAGAGGGGGACTTTTGAGAGGGAGGCTTCAGAGAGAGAGAGGCTTGAGAGAGAGAGGCTTTTGAGAGAGAGGGGGGTTGAAAGTTAGAGGCTTTTGAGAGAGAGAGAGACTTTTGAAAGAGAGAAAGTGGCTTATGAGAGACAGCGGGGACTTTAGAGAGAGAGAGAGAGGCTTTTAAGAGAGAGAGAGAGCCTTGAGGGAGAGTGTTTCGAGAGAGAAAGAGAGGGTTTTGAGAGAGAGAATCTTTTTTGAGAGTGAGACTTTTGAAAGAGAGAGGGAGAGATGATTTTGAGAGAGAGAGAGAGACCTTTGAGAGAGAGAAAGGCTTTTGAGAGAGAGGGGGCCTTTTGAGAGAGAAAGGCATTTGATAGAGTGTGAGAGGCTTTTGAGTGAAAGAGAGAGAGACTTTTGAGAGAGAGAGAGGCTTTTGAGGGGGCTTTTGAGAGAGACACACATAGAGAGGCTTGAGAGATGGAGAGGCTTGAGAGAGAGAGACAGGGGCTTTTGAGAGAGGGGGGTTGAGAAAGAGAGGGTTTTGTGAGATAGGGGACTTTTGAGAGAGAGAGAGAAAGGCTTGAAAGAGAGAGAGCCTTGAGAGAGAGGGAGGCTTTTGAGAGAGAGAGAGAGAGAGAGAGAGAGAGAGAAAGAGACCTTTCAAAGTGAAAGGCTTTTGAGAGAGAGATAGAGAGGATTTTGAGAGAGAGAGAGAGGCTTGAGGGAGAGAGCCTTTTGAGATACAGAGAGAGAGAGAGAGGCTTTTGAGAGAGAAGATTTTGAGAGGGGGGCTTGTGAGAGAGAAAGTGGCTTGTGAGAGAGGCGGCTTTTGAGAGAGAGAGAGAGCCTTGAGAGAGAGAGAAACGCTTTTGAGAGAAAGAGAGAGAGAGAGGCTTTTCCGAGACAGAGGCTTTTGGGAGAGAGAGAAAAGCTTGAGAGAGAGAGACTGTTGAGAGAGAGAGAGACCTTTAAGAGAGAGAGAGGCTTTTGAGAGAGAGGGGGCTTTGAGAGATAGAGAGAGCCTTGAGAGAGAAACGCTCTTGAGAGAAAGAGAGAGAGAGAGGCTTTTGAGAGAAAGAGTCTTTTGAGAGAGAGAGAGAGGCTTTAGAGTGAAAGAGAGAGAGACTTTTGAGAGAGGGAGAGGCTTGACGGAGAGAGGCTTTAAAAAGAGAGGGAGGGTTTTGAGAGTGAGAGGCTTCTGAGAGAGAAAGGCTTTTGAGAGAGAGAGACTTTTGAGAGAGAGAGAGGCTTTTGAGAGAGAGGGAAGCATTTGAGAGGGGGGCTTTTGAGAGAGAAAGAGAGAGACCTTTGAGAGAGAGAGAGGCTTTTGAGAGAGAGAGGCTTTTGAGTGAGAAAAAGGCTTTTAAGAGAGAGAGAGAGACTTTTGAAAGAGAGAGAGAGTGGCTTATGATTGAGAGGGGGGACTTTAGAGAGAGAGGGGGTTTGAGAGAGAGAGAGAAAAGCTTATGAGAGAGAGCAATAGTGGCTTTTTAAAGAGAGAGAGAGGCTTTTGAGAGAGAGAGTGTGGCTTTTGAGAGAGAGAGGCTTTTGAGAGAGAGAGACTTTTGAGAGAGAGAGAGAAAAAAGCTTTTGAGAGGGGGCTTTTGACAGGGAGAGTGGCTTTTGAGAGAGAGAGAGTGGCTTTTGAGAGAGAGGTTTTTGAGAGAGAGAGAGAGAGAGACCTTTGAGAGAGAGAGGGAGAGGCTTCTGAGAGAGAAAGGTTTTTGAGAGAGAAAGAAACTTTTGACAGAGAGAGGCTTTTCAGAGAGAGAGAGAGAAAAGCTTTTGAGAGGGGGGCTTTTGACAGGGAGAGTGGCTTTTGAGAGAGAGAGAGTGGCTTTTGAGAGAGAGGTTTTTGAGAGAGAGAGAGAGAGAGACCTTTGAGAGAGAGAGGGAGAGGCTTCTGAGAGAGAAAGGTTTTTGAGAGGGGGGCTTTTGACAGGGAGAGTGGCTTTTAACAGGCTTTTGAGAGAGAGCGAGAAAGAGATCTTTCACAGTGAAAGACTTTTGAGAGAGAGAGAGAAACTTGAGAGAGAGGCTTTTGAGAGAGAAAGAGAGAGACCTTTGAGAGAGAGAGAGGCTTTTGAGAGAGAGAGGCTTTTGAGAGAGAGAGTGTGGCTTTTGAGAGAGAGAGAGAGGCTTTTGAGAGAGAGAGACTTATGAGAGAGAGAGAGTGGCTTTTGAGAGACAGAGAGAGACCTTTGAGAGAGAGAGAGAGGCTTCTGAGAGAGAAAGGCTTTTGACAGAGAGACCTTTCAGAGAGAGGCTTTTGACAGAGAGAGTGTGTGGCTTTTGAGAGAGAGGGGGGCTTTGAGAGAGAGAGAGAGAAAAAGAGTCCTTTCAGAGTGAGAGAGAGAGGCTTGAGGGAGAGAGGGTTTTGAGAGAGAGAGAAGCTTTTTTGAGAGTGAGACTTCAGAGAGAGTAATAGTGGCTTTTTAAAGAGAGAGAGAGGCTTTTGAGAGAGAGAGTGTGTGGCTTTTGAGAGAGAGGGGGGCTTTGAGAGAGAGAGAGAGAGAAAAAGAGACCTTTCAGAGTGGATAGAGAGAGACTTTTGAGAGAGAGAGAGAGCCTTGAGAGAGAGAGAGGCTTTTGAGAGAGAGAGTGGCTTTTGAGAGAGAGAGAGAGGTTTTTGAGAGAGAGAGACCTTTGAGAGAGAGAGAGAGAAAAGCTTTTGAGAGGGGGGCTTTTGACAGGGAGAGTGGCTTTTGACAGGGAGAGTGGCTTTTGAGAGAGAGAGAAAGAGAGAGACACCTTTGAGACAGAGAGGCTTTTGGGAGTGAGTGTGTGTCTTTTGAGAGAGAGCAGGGCTTTTGAGAGAGAAAGAGAGAGAGAGAGGTTTGAGATAGAGAGAGTGGCTTTAGAGAGAGAGAGAGGCTTTGGAGAGAGAGAGAGAGGCTTTTGAGAGAGAGCGTTTTGAGAGAAAGAGGCTTTTGAGAGAGAGAGAGAGAGAGAGGCTTTTGAGAGGGGGGCTTTTGAAGAGGTGGCTTTTGGCGAGAGAGAGAGATGGCTTTTGAGAGAGGAGAAAGAGACCTTTCAGAGTGAAAGACTTTTGAGAGAGAGAGAAACTTGAGAGAGAGAGGCTTTTGAGAGAGAAAGAGAGAGACCTTTGAGAGAGAGAGAAACTTGAGAGAGAGAGGCTTTTGAGAGAGAAAGAGAGAGACCTTTGAGAGAGAGAGGCTTTTGAAAGAGAGAGAGAGTGGCTTATGATAGAGAGAGAGAGAGAAAAAGAGACCTTTCAGAGTGAAACACCTTTGAGATAGAGAGAGAGAGGCTTGAGGGAGAGAGGGTTTTGAGAGAGAGAGAAGCTTTTTTGAGAGTGAGACTTTTGAGAGAGACATGATTTTGAGAGAGACAGAGAGGCTTTTGAGAGAGAGCAATAGTGGCTTTTTAAAGAGAGAGAAAGGTTTTTGAGAGAGAGAGAGACTTGACAGAGAGAGGCTTTTGAGAGAGAGAGAGAGAAAAGCTTTTGAGAGGGGGGCTTTTGACAGGGAGAGTGGCTTTTGACAGGGAGAGTGGCTTTTGAGAGAGAGAGAGAGAGAAAAAGAGACCTTTCCGAGTGAAAGGCCTTTGAGATAGAGAGAGAGACTTATGAGAGAGAGGGAGAGAGGTTTTTGAGAGAGAGAGAAGCTTTTTTGAGAGTGAGACTTTTGAGAGAGAGAGAGTTGATTTTGATAGAGAGAGAGGCTTTTGAGAGAGAGAGACACCTTTGAGACAGAGGCTTTTGAGAGTGAGAGAGTGTCTTTTGAGAGAGAGGAGGACTTTTGAGAGAGAAAGAGAGAGAGAGGTTTCAGATAGAGATAGTGGCTTTTGAGAGAGAGAGGCTTTTGAGAGAGAGAGTGGCTTTTGAGAGAGAGAGAGAGGCTTGAGAGAAAGAGGCTTTTGAGAGAGCGAGCATTTTGAGAGAGAGGCTTTTGAGAGAGAGAGAGGCTTTTGAGAGAGACAGAGACAGACCTTTGAGAGAGAGAGATGCTTCTGAGAGAGAAAGGGTTTTGAGAGAGAGAGAGACTTTTGAGAGGGGGGCTTTTGAGAGAGAGAGAGTGGCTTTTGAGCGAGAGAGAGAGAGAGGCTTTTGAGAGAGAGAGAGAAAGAGACCTTTCAGAGTGAAAGACTTTTGAGAGAGAGAGAGAAACTTGAGAGAGAGAGGCTTTTGAGAAAGAGAGGCTTTTGAGAGAGATAAAGAGGCTTTTAAGAGAGAGAGAGACTTTTGAAAGAGAGAGAGAGTGGCTTATGATAGAGAGCGGGGACTTTAGAGAGAGAGAGAGAGGCTTTTAAGAGAGACAGAGAGGCTTATGAGAGAGAGCGATAGTGGCTTTTTAAAGAGAGAGAGAGGCTTTTGAGAGAGAGAGAGTGGCTTTTGAGAGAGAGAGAGAGGCTTTTGAGAGAGAGAAACTTTTGAGAGAGAGAGAGAGAGTGGCTTTTGAGATAGGGGGGACTTTTGAGAGGGAGGCTTCAGAGAGAGAGAAACTTTTGAGAGAGAGAGTCTTTTGAGAGAGAGAGACTTTTGAGAGAGAGAGAGAGAGAGAGGCTTTTGAGAGAGACAGAAGCTTGAGAGAGAGAGGATTTTGAGAGAGAGAGAGAGACTTTTGAGAGAGAGAGAGAGTGGCTTATGAGAGACAGCGGAGACTTTAGAGAGAGAGAGAGGCTTTTAAGAGAGACAGAGAGGCTTTTGAGAGAGAGCGATAGAGGCTTTTTAAAGAGAGAGACAGACTTTTGAGAGAGAGAGGCTTTTGAGAGTGAGACTTTTGAGAGAGAGAGAGAGCCTTGAGGGAGAGGGTTTCGAGAAAGAGAGGGTTTTGAGAGAGAGAATCTTTTTTTGAGAGTGAGACTTTTGAAAGAGAGAGGGAGAGATAATTTTGAGAGAGAGAGAGGCTTTTGAGAGAGAGAGAAACTTTTGAGAGAGAGAGGCTTTTGAGAGAGAGAGACCTTTGAGAGAGAGAAAGGCTTTTGAGAGAGAGGGGGGCTTTTGAGAGAGAAAGGCATTTGAGAGAGTGAGAGGCTTTTGAGTGAAAGAGAGAGAGACTTTTGAGAGAGAGAGGCTTTTGAGAGGGGGCTTTTGAGAGAGACACACAGAGAGAGAGAGCTTGAGAGATAGAGAGGCTTGAGAGAGACAGACAGGGGCTTTTGAGAGAGGGGGGGTTGAGAAAGAAAGGGTTTTGAGAGATAGGGGACTTTTGAGAGAGTGAGAGAAAGGCTTGAAAGAGAGAGAGCCTTGAGAGAGAGAGAGAGGCTTTTGAGAGAGAGAGAGAGAAAGAGACCTTTCAAAGTGAAAGGCTTTTGAGAGAGAGAGGCTTGAGGGAGAGAGCCTTTTGAGAGAGAGAGAGCCTTTTGAGAGAGAGAGAGAGAGAGAGAGTCTTTTGAGAGAGAAGATTTTGAGAGGGGGGCTTTTGAGAGAGAAAGTGGCTTGTGAGAGAGAGGCGGCTATTGAGAGAGAGAGAGAGCCTTGAGAGAGAGAGAAACGCGTTTGAGAGAGAGAGAGAGAGAGAGGCTTTTGAGAGTGTGTGGCTTTTGAGAGAGAGACAGAGAGACAGAGGCTTTTGAGAGAGACAGAGGCTTTTGAGAGAGAGGCTTTTGAGAGAGACAGATGCTTTTGAGAGAGACAGAGGCTTTTGAGAGAGAGAGGGGCTTTTGAGAGAGAGAGACTTTTGAGAGAGAGAGAGAGACTTTTGAGAGAGAGAGAGATGCTTTTGAGAGGGGGGCTTTTGAGAGATAGAGTGGCTTGTGAGAGACAGGGGGCTTTTCAGAGAGAGAGAGGCTTGAGAGAGAGAGAGAGGCTTTTCAGAGAGAGACAGAGAGAGAGGCCTTTGAGAGAGAGAGAGGCTTTGAGAGAGAGAACCTTTTGAGAGGGGGACTTTTGATAGAGAGAGTGGCTTTTGAGAGAGAGAAAAAGGCTTTTGAGAGAGAAAGAGACTTTTTGAGAGAGACAGGCTTTTAAGAGAGACACAGAGGCTTTTGAGAGAGAGAGAGAGAGAGGCTTTTGAGAGAGAGAGAAGCTTTTGCGAGAGAGAGTGGCTTTTCCGAGAGAGAAAAAGGCTTTTGATAGAGAGTGGGGGCTTTTGAGAGAGAAAGGCATTTGAGAGAGTGTGAGAGGCTTTTGAGTGAAAGAGAGAGAGACTTCTGAGAGAGAGAGGCTTTTGAGAGGGGGCTTTTGAGAGAGACACACAGAGAGAGAGAGGCTTGAGAGATAGAGAGGCTTGAGAGAGACAGACAGGGGCTTTTGAGAGAGGGGGGTTGAGAAAGAGAGGGTTTTGAGAGATAGGGGACTTTTGAGAGAGTGAGAGAAAGGCTTGAAAGAGAGAGAGCCTTGAGAGAGAGAGTGGCTTTTGAGAGAGAGAGAGAGAGACTACCCTTTTCAAAGTAAAGGCTATTTGGAGAGAGAAAGAGAGAGAGTCTTTTGAGAGAGAGGAGGAGAGGCTTTTGAGAGAGAGATGAGAGAGGGTTGAGATAGGAGAGTGAAGTTTTTGAGAGAGGAGAGAGGCTTTTGAGAAGAAGAGAGACTTTGAGAGAGAGAGAGAGAAAAGCTTTTGAGAGGGGGGCTTTTCACAGGGAGAGTGGCTTTTGAGAGAGAGAGAGAGTGGCTTTTGAGAGAGAGAGAGGTTTTTGAGAGAGAGAGACAGAGAGACCTTTGAGAGAGAGAGAGAGGCTTCTGAGAGAGAAAGGTTTTTGAGAGAGAGAGAGACTTTTGACAGAGAGAGGCTTTTGAGAGAGAGAGAGAAAAAAGCTTTTGAGAGGGGGCTTTTGACAGGGAGAGTGGCTTTTGACAGGGAGAGTGGCTTTTGAGAGAGAGAGAGAGACCTTTGAGAGAGAGAGAGAGGCTTCTGAGAGAGAAAGGCTTTTGACAGAGAGACCTGTGAGAGAGAGGCTTTTGAGAGAGAGAGAGTGTGTGGCTTTTGAGAGAGGGGGGCTTTGAGAGAGAGACAGAGAAAAACAGACCTTTCAGAGTGAAAGGCCTTTGAGATAGAGAGAGAGAGACTTTTGAGAGAGAGAGAGAGCCTTGAGAGAGAGGCTTTTGAGAGAGGAGGTGTCTTTTTGAGAGAGAGAGAGGAGAGAGGTTTTTTGAGAGAGAGAGAAAGAGAGACCTTTGAGAGAGAGAGAGAGGCCTTCTGAGAGAGAAAAGGTTTTTTGATAGAGAGAGAGACTTTTTTGACAAGAGGGCTTTGAGAGAGAGATGAAAAAAGCTTTTGAGAAGGGCTTTGACAGGGAGAGTTGCTTTTACAGGGAGAGTGGCTTTTGAAGAGACAGAGAGTGGCTTTGAGAGAGATGAGAGAGAGAGTGTGGCTTTTGAGAGAGAGAGCGAGGCTTTTGAGAGAGAGAGACTTATGAGAGAGAGAGAGTGGCTTTTGAGAGACAGAGAGACCTTTGAGAGAGAGAGAGAGGCTTCTGAGAGAGAAAGGCTTTTGACAGAGAGACCTTTGAGAGAGAGGCTTTTGACAGAGAGAGTGTGTGGCTTTTGAGAGAGAGGGGGGCTTTGAGAGAGAGAGAGAGAAAAAGAGTCCTTTCAGAGTGAGAGAGAGAGGCTTGAGGGAGAGAGGGTTTTGAGAGAGAGAAGCTTTTTTGAGAGTGAGACTTTTGAGAGAGAGCAATAGTGGCTTTTTAAAGAGAGAGAGAGGCTTTTGAGAGAGAGAGTGTGTGGCTTTTGAGAGAGAGGGGGGCTTTGAGAGAGAGAGAGAGAGAAAAAGAGTCCTTTCAGAGTGAGAGAGAGAGGCTTGAGGGAGAGAGGGTTTTGAGAGAGAGAAGCTTTTTTGAGAGTGAGACTTTTGAGAGAGAGCAATAGTGGCTTTTTAAAGAGAGAGAGAGGCTTTTGAGAGAGAGAGTGTGTGGCTTTTGAGAGAGAGGGGGGCTTTGAGAGAGAGAGAGAGAGAAAAAGAGTCCTTTCAGAGTGAGAGAGAGAGGCTTGAGGGAGAGAGGGTTTTGAGAGAGAGAAGCTTTTTTGAGAGTGAGACTTTTGAGAGAGAGCAATAGTGGCTTTTTAAAAGTATGGGGGGGGGGAGGGGAAGAGAGTAGGGGGACTTGTTGAGAGAAGAGAGTGTGTGGCTTTTGAGAGGAGAGAGTACGCTTGAGAGAAGAGCGGCCTTTTGATAGAGAGAGTGCTTTTGATGAGGAGAGTTAAGGTTTTTGAGAGAGAGAGACCTTTGAGAGAGAGAGAGAGAAAAGCTTTTGAGAGGGGGGCTTTTGACAGGGAGAGTGGCTTTTGACAGGGAGAGTGGCTTTTGAGAGAGAGAGAAAGAGAGAGACACCTTTGAGACAGAGAGGCTTTTGGGAGTGAGTGTGTGTCTTTTGAGAGAGAGCAGGGCTTTTGAGAGAGAAAGAGAGAGAGAGAGGTGTGAGAGAGAGAGAGTGGCTTTAGAGAGAGAGAGAGGCTTTGGAGAGAGAGAGAGAGGGGTAGTTTAGAGGCTTTGAGAGAGAGAGACCTTTGAGAGAGAGAAAGAGCTTTGAGAGAGAGGGGGGCTTTTGAAGAGAAAGGCATTTGAGAGAGTGTGAGAGGCTTTTGAGTGAAAGAGATAGAGACTTTTGAGAGAGAGAGGCTTTTGAGAGGGGGCTTTTGAGAGAGACACACAGGGAGAGAGAGGCTTGAGAGATAGAGAGGCTTGAGAGAGACAGACGGGCTTTTGAGAGAGGGGGGGTTGAGAAAGAGAGGGTTTTGAGAGATAGGGGACTTTTGAGAGAGTGAGAGAAAGGCTTGAAAGAGAGAGAGCCTTGAGAGAGAGAGAGAGGCTTTTGAGAGAGAGAGAGAGAGAGAGAGAAAGAGACCTTTCAAAGTGAAAGGCTTTTGAGAGAGAGAGAGAGAGAGAGGCTTTTGAGAGAGAGAGAGCCTTTTGAGAGAGAGAGGCTTGAGGGAGAGAGCCTTTTGAGAGAGAGAGAGCCTTTTGAGAGAGAGAGAGAGAGAGAGTCTTTTGAGAGAGAAGATTTTGAGAGGGGGGCTTTTGAGAGAGAAAGTGGCTTGTGAGAGAGAGGCGGCTATTGAGAGAGAGAGCCTTGAGAGAGAGAGAAACGCTTTTGAGAGAAAGAGAGAGAGAGAGAGAGGCTTTTCCGAGACAGAGGCTTTTGGGAGAGAGAGAGAAAAAAGCTTGAGAGAGAGAGACTGTTGAGAGAGAGAGAGACCTTTAAGAGAGAGAGAGGCTTTTGAGAGAGAGGGGGCTTTGAGAGATAGAGAGAGGCTTGAGAGAGAGAGGCTTTTGAGAGAGAGAGAGAGAGAGGCTTTTGAGAGAAAGAGTCTTGAGAGAGAGAGAGAGAGAGGCTTTAGAGTGAAAGAGAGAGAGACTTTTGAGAGAGAGAGAGGCTTGACGGAGAGAGGCTTTTAAAAGAGAGGGGGAGGGTTTTGAGAGTGAGAGGCTTCTGTGAGAGAAAGGCTTTTGAGAGAGAGACTTTTGAGAGAGAGAGGCTTTAGAGAGAATGAAAGGCTTTTGAGAGAGAGACAGAAGCTTGAGAGAGAGGCTTTTGAGAGAGAGAGAGAGAGACATCTTTGAGAGAGAGAGAGGCTTGTGAGAGAGAGGGGGGCTTTGAGCTTGAGAGAAAGAGGCTTTTGAGAGAGAGAGTTTTGAGAGAAAGAGGCTTTTGAGAGAGAGAGGCTTTTGAGAGAGAGAGAGGCTTCTGAGAGAGAAAGGCTTTTGAGAGAGAGAGGCTTTTGAGAGAGAGAAAAGCATTTGAGAGGGGGGCTTTTGAGAGAGAGAGTGGCTTTTGAGAGAGAAACAGGCTTTTGAGAGAGAGAGAGAAAGAGACCTTTCAGAGTGAAAGACTTTTGAGAGAGAGAGGCTTTTGAGAGAGAAAGAGAGAGACCTTTGAGAGAGAGAGAGTGGCTTATGGGAAAGAGCGGGGACTTTAGAGAGAGAGAGGCTTTTAAGAGAGTGTGTGGCTTTTTAAAGAGAGAGAGGCTTTTGAGAGAGAGTGTGTGGCTTTTGAGAGAGAGAGAGAGGCTTTTGAGAGAAAGAACTTTGAGAGAGAGACTTGCTTTTGAGAGAGAGAGAAACTTTTGAGAGAGAGAGGCTTTTGAGAGAGAGAGACCTTTGAGAGAGAGATAGAAGCTTGAGAGAGAGACGCTTTTGAGAGAGAAAGAGAGAGACCTTTGAGAGAGAGAGGCTTTTCAGAGACAAAAAGGCTTTTAAGAGAGAGAGAGAGACTTTTGAAAGAGAGAGAGTGGCTTATGGGAAAGAGCGGGGACTTTAGAGAGAGAGGCTTTTAAGAGTGAGCGATAGTGGCTTTTTAAAGAGAGAGAGGCTTTTGAGAGAGAGTGTGTGGCTTTTGAGAGAGAGAGAGAGGCTTTTGAGAGAAAGAACTTTGAGAGAGAGACTTGCTTTTGAGAGAGATAGGCTTTTGATAGAGAGAGAGAAGGTTTTGAGAGGGGGGCTTTTGAGAGAGAGACAGGCTTTTGAGAGAGAGAGAAACCTGAGAGAGAGGCTTTTGAGAGAGAGAGACTTTTGAGAGACAAAAAAGGCTTTTAAGAGAGTGAGACTTTTGAAAGAGAGAGAGAGTGGCTTATGAGAGAGAGCGGACACTTTAGAGAGAGAGAGGCTTTTAAGAGAGACAGAGAGTCTTGAGAGAGAGTGATAGTGGCTTTTTAAAGAGAGAGAGGCTTTTGAGAGTGTGTGGCTTTTGAGAGAGAGACAGAGAGACAGAGGCTTTTGAGAGAGACAGAGGCTTTTGAGAGAGAGAGAGGCTTTTGAGAGAGACAGATGCTTTTGAGAGAGACAGAGGCTTTTGAGAGAGAGAGGGGCTTTTGAGAGAGAGAGTTTTGAGAGAGAGAGAGAGACTTGAGAGAGAGAGAGATGCTTTTGAGAGGGGGGCTTTTGAGATAGAGTGGCTTGTGAGAGACAGGGGGCTTTTCAGAGAGAGAGAGGCTTGAGAGAGAGAGAGAGGCTTTTGAGAGAGAGACAGAGAGAGAGGCCTTTGAGAGAGAGAGAGGCTTTGAGAGAGAGAACCTTTTGAGAGGGGGACTTTTGATAGAGAGAGTGGCTTTTGAGAGAGAGAAAAAGGCTTTTGAGAGAGAAAGAGACTTTTTGAGAGAGAGAGGCTTTTAAGAGAGACACGGAGGCTTTTGAGAGAGAGAGAGAGAGAGAGAGGCTTTTGCGAGAGAAAGAAGCTTTTGCGAGAGAGAGTGGCTTTTCCGAGAGAGAAAAAGGTTTTTGATAGAGAGTGGGGGCTTTTGAGAGAGAAAGGCATTTGAGAGAGTGTGAGAGGCTTTTGAGTGAAAGAGAGAGAGACTTCTGAGAGAGAGAGGCTTTTGAGAGGGGGCTTTTGAGAGAGACACAGAGAGAGAGAGAGGCTTGAGAGATAGAGAGGCTTGAGAGAGACAGACAGGGGCTTTTGAGAGAGGGGGGTTGAGAAAGAGAGGGTTTTGAGAGATAGGGGACTTTTGAGAGAGTGAGAGAAAGGCTTGAAAGAGAGAGAGCCTTGAGAGAGAGAGTGGCTTTTGAGAGAGAGAGAGAGAGAGAGAGAGAAAGAGACCTTTCAAAGTGAAAGGCTTTTGAGAGAGAGAGAGAGAGAGAGAGGCTTTTGAAAGAGAGAGCCTTTTGAGAGAGAGAGGCTTGAGGGAGAGAGCCTTTTGAGAGAGAGAGAGCCTTTTGAGAGAGAGAGAGAGAGAGAGAGAGAGTCTTTTGAGAGAGAAGATTTTGAGAGGGGGGCTTTTGAGATAGAAAGTGGCTTGTGAGAGAGAGGCGGCTTTCGAGAGAGAGAGAGAGCCTTGAGAGAGAGAGAAACGCTTTTGAAAGAAAGAGAGAGAGAGGCTTTTCCGAGACAGAGGCTTTTGGGAGAGAGAGAGAAAAAAGCTTGAGAGAGAGAGACTGTTGAGAGAGAGAGAGACCTTTAAGAGAGAGAGAAGCTTTTGAGAGAGAGGGGGCTTTGAGAGAGAGAGGCTTGAGAGAGAGAGGTTTTTCAGAGAGAGAGATAGAGAGAGAGGCTTTTGAGAGAAAGAGTCTTTTGAAAGAGAGAGAGAGAGAGGCTTTAGAGTGAAAGAGAGAGAGACTTTTGAGAGAGAGAGGCTTGACAGAGAGAGGCTTTTAAAAGAGAGAGGGAGGGTTTTGAGAGTGAGAGGCTTCTGAGAGAGAAAGGCTTTTGAGAGAGAGACTTTTGAGAGAGAGAGAGACTTTTGAGAGAGAGAAAGGGTTTTGAGAGAGAAAGGCTTTTGAGAGAGAGACAGAAGCTTGAGAGAGAGGCTTTTGAGAGAGAGAGAGAGAGAGAGACATCTTTGAGAGAGAGAGAGGCTTTTGAGAGAGAGGGGGGCTTTTGAGAGAGAGAGAGAGAGGCTTGAGAGAAAGAGGCTTTTGAGAGAGAGAGAGTTTTGAGAGAAAGAGGGTTTTGAGAGAGAGAGGCTTTTGAGAGAGAGAGGATTCTGAGAGAGAGAGGCTTTTGAGAAAGAGAAAAGCATTTGAGAGGGGGGCTTTTGAGAGAGA